>VYZV01007234.1:11703-47323 GCA_013401275.1 Pandion haliaetus | reverse complement strand
AATTTTGCTAATGCAAGTGGCAAGAGTCTGATGATTAACATTTTTATTTTTGTGGTGTGTCTTACGGTCTCAGCTAGGAGTATCAGCTCTTACAGGAATTTTTCCATGTTTTGTTTTGTGATCGTCTGGAAGATGTCCTGTTTTAGAAGGCTGTGGAGAAGCAGGATATACCTCTCTCAGGCAATTTTGGTATTGAAGATATTTCATATGATGGTTATAGGATAAATTTATTTTTGTACAGGAGCTGTACCTCGCTTCATGTTCCCTTCTGTCTTAATTCCTTTACGTTGTTTTTCTTTTGTTAGTGCTGACTCTATCAGAGATGCAGGAGTTAGCTGACTTGGGAGAGAGAATTTGTCACCAATCAGTTTTTTTTGTGTAGAAAGATAAATCTGCTGACTGTCCCAGCCTTGTATTTAGTCTGAAATGTTGCTCATCAGATTTTCAGGAAAGTGAATGCGTTGATACCATCTTGAGCTCATTTTTGTGTGTAATCAAGGCTGCATGCGAAGATTTCCTATTCATCCCAGGGAACAGTGGTAGGAGTTCCCGAACCACTTTTCAGGAATGTAATATAAGCAATCCTGTTTACCTTCAGGTGGAGGATAAGGTTTATCTTATGGTAGTGTATGGTAATGAGTAGCCAGATTTGAGGAAGACTGAAGCATCCCTTTTGGGTTATTCAGCCTACATGATTTCCTTCCGTGTATGTGGTTAGTAGCTTGAACACTGGCAGATGCCCCCTGTGCACCAGGAGTGGCAGAAGTCGCCTAACTATTGCTTAGCGTTAGCTCTAATTACTTACAGGGAGGGAAGGGGTTTGTGTTTTTTGGTTTTGTTTTGCTCTAGGCAAATTTCGGAGAAGGTATTGCTCAACCAAAAGGCCTATACAATAATAATATAAGTAAAAGTATATGAGCAATAGTAGCTTTTAGGAGAGAAGGCAGAAACACGCTGATACGTAAACAAGAATGGGAATTTACCAGTGGCAATTAGAATTTTTTAGTTCTGTGACATAAGTTAATTTAAAATGTATGAATTGATAATACTTCACCTTTTTATTGTATTCCTTACTTTGCGTTGGATATCCTAATGGCAGTTAAGCCAGTGAAACCTACTTCTGTTTTATCAGAAAGCTGCCGCACTTGTCATGCATTATTTTGTGAACATCTGTCACTTGTAATATTGGGTTGGCAAACCCCCAAATTATTAATGAGTAAATGAATTCTAAGATCTGAATGGGCTGTGCTTGTATCGGAAAGCTTTGGTGACTAGCTGCATACACAACAGGCAACACTTCTAAATAATGGGCCTAGACTAATTAGGCTATTCTAATATATGGGTTGTTGATGAAAGCACTTAAAACTTTAGTTGAAAGAATCTTCAGACAGACAACCACCATCACCAAAAAAACCAAACCCCAAAACCTACTCAAGAACTCCCTCTTGAGATTCTAATTGAGAAGTGTTGCTAATCCCAGCTGTGTAGTCAGAGTGATGTGCCAGCTGTCCCAGACCTGGATTTGACAGCTGACTACTGTAGGTAGAGTGATGAGTGGTAGACAACAGGAGAGATCATTTTTCATACTGTCTGGGAGTGGGGGGTGGGGGAAGCACGTAATTTTTTAATGTTTGCTCAGCATAGAATGAGAAAACACTGAGGCGGCAGCAGCAACATCCTTTACTCTCTACGCAGGCATTGCCAAACTGAGTGCAGTGAAGTGCTGCACTGAATAAATGTGGGTTTTTTTCAGCAGATAAACTATTCAGTTCTTGAACCTATGAAATAGGATATCTTTCTTTTTCAGTGTTTTAAAGGCATTGAGTTACATGGGTTAAGGTAGATGCAGTTTTTTGGGTAGGCTCAGAAGGTGAGAAAAGGTAACTGCTTACTTCAGAAACAGAGAAAATTTGCTTTAGAAAGTGTTACAGACCTTGCTGCATGGCCTAGGGCAGGTCACCCAATTCTAGGCCTTTTGCAAAGCATTTAACGCGTGCTTAAGCTTAAATGGTTATTCCTGTAAGTGCATGCACAGATTTACAGGTGCACATATCTAAATAATTTGTCTTTGCTGACCTGTGAAAAGATACTATATTTTTGAGAGGATAAATCATAGCTATTTTCAGAGCACTCAGATGATTACAATGATCAAAGCCACTTTAAGTTCTAGCATAAACCCCCCATGTTTTACCAGGTAGGACCTCTGTGCTGGCTGCGTTGCATTCTGTGACCAGTGGTGACAACTGCCACATGTTTCAGAGCTGGGTGGCTTCAATGGACTTGGTAAAAACTAGTATTTCTAGTTGTGGGGAAGATTTCAGCATACTGATATTTTTTTATTGTTTAACAAAAAAACCCCACAACCAAAAACCAGCATCTGATGATACTCTTAAATTGGAGACTTCCTTCCTCTACACTTCTCTGATATCAAGGAAGTCTTCAAAAATTTGATTTAAAGAAAAGTGTTTTGCTAAAAAATACATGTTTGATTCCACAAGGATTCCAGAATATTCATTTTTATCTGTATTAGTTAGAAGTAAGTATGGAGAGAAAGAGATTGAACAAGTGGCTTTTTCATATTTTTTTTTTTTCTGTTAGGAGATAGTATTATATCCAAATAACCTATAGTTCTGTAAAATGTAATGCATTTTTGATCAAACCAAATTCTTGATATCCGTTACTACCTGTGCATGAGTTTCACAATCTAATTATGTATTATATGAAAAAGAATTTCCTGCCTTCTAGTTCACTTGTGACTTTTTAATTTCATGTAATATTGTATTCTTTTATTATGAAACAGAGTGCATCTCTGCACTTGTATTAAGAATTTAACAATGCATATAATATTTCTTTAACGGCAAAGATTCTTAACGTTTTTATTTTTTCTGCATATAAAAGTTATTTTAAATGTTCTTCATCCTTCCATTCTCTCTTCTGTGAACTTCCTATAATTGTTTCTGAATAGAGACAAAACAAATTAATCAAGAAATCAAAATAAAGTTGTTACAAAGTAGTAGCTTTAAAGGATGAATTTCTGGGAAGTTTGTAGCTTGGTGAGAGAATTATTACTTCTTTCAACAGTGTAATCATTTGTTCTGGTAGTATTTATGCTCCTTTCATTTTGATAAAGAAGTCATTGAAGGTTGTACTGCATAAACTGTAAAACTATTGGCATTAGCAATGTTCTCATGCTGAAACTGTATCATCAGAGGTGTCCAAGCAAACAAACAGGAGTGGAAAAAACCTCATGCTTGACTTGCAGAATAGGATTTTGGTTAGAAATGAAGTATTAGAAGTCTGGAAGGAAATACATAAAATGGATAGTAGTACAGAAGGCCAACGGCATCCTGGCCTGTATCAGAAACAGTGTGGCCAGCAGCACTAGGGCAGTGATCGTTCCCCTGTACTCGGCAGTGGTGAGGCTGCACCTTGAGTACTGTGTTCAGTTTTGGGCCCCTCACTACAGGGAAGACATTGAGGTGCTGGAGCGTGTCCAGAGAAGGGCAGTGAAGCTGGTGAAGGGTCTAGAGCACAAGTCTTATGAGGAGCAGCTGAGGGAACTGGGGTTGTTCAGCCTGGAGAAAAGGAGGCTGAGGGGAGAGCGTCTCTTTTTTCAAGTAACAAGGGATAGGATGAGAGGAAATGGCCTCAAGTTGCAGCAGGGGAGGTTTAGATTGGATGTTAGGAAAAATTTCTTCACCAAAAGGGTTGTCAAGCATTGGAACAGGCTGCCCAGGGGAGTGGTTGTCACCATCCCTGGAAGCATTTAAAAGAGATGTAGAAGTGGTGCTTAGGGAGATGGTTTAGTGGTGGACTTGGCCGTGTTAGGTTGACGGTTGGACTTGATGATCTTAGAGGTCTTTTCCAACCTAAATGATTCTATCATTCTACACATTGAAGTCTGCAGTAATGCTACTTCTCCTGTGCAGGAAGAATGTTCTGCAGCATCACAAATCAGTGGATATTCTTACAAGGTATATTCTGCTGAGTTTGCATTAAAATATTCTGGACCTCCTTCAGCTTGTAATTCTGCGTGTATCCATGTGTATTCAGAATACAAAAGGTAAAATTGTATGTTTTAGTAAATCAAAGCCTAGAATAAAATGGATTAGAGCGATCTACTAGAACCCTAGACAAACTTTTCCCAGCAGCTGGAGATAGGAGATAAATTGGCACAGAAAAGACTCAAGGCTTAAAATCTGGAGTGTTCTAGTGAAGAAAACTAGATGTATTTAAGTCTCATAGTGGAAGGACTACAGTGTGAATTGGCCCTTGGGGAAAAAAGGCAGGCATGAGCCTTTCTTTTAAGAAACTGCTCTAAGTTTATTTTAGTTAACAATTCATTGTTGACTGGTGTCGTGGTTTCGGTTTCAGCTCAGCCAGTAACAAAGCACCACGGAGCCTCTCGCTCACCCCCCAACCCTGCGCCTGGCCTCGTTGGGATGAGGAGAAAATCCAAAGGCAGGCTCATGGGTCGAGACAAGGGGAGGGATCACTCCCCACTTATGGTCACGGGCAAAAGACAGGCTCAACTTGGGGAAGAAACAAAATCAATTTAATTTACTACAAATCAAAACAAAAACAAAACACAAGGGTATTAGGAAGGGAAACCAAACATCAGAACACCTCTCCCCACCCCTCCCGCCTTCCTGGCTCAGCTCCATTCCCGGTGCTTTCTACCTCCTCCCCCCAGCGGCGCAGGGGAACAGGGGATGGGGGATGGGTCAGCTCGCCTCACCTTGTCTCTGCCGCTCCTTTCCTCAGGGGGAAGATTCCTCACTCGTCCCCTGCTCCACCGTGGGGTCCCTCCCACNGAACTTCCCTGGCGCGGGTCCTTTCCGCGGGCTGCTCTCCAGTCACACACTGCTTCAGCGCGGTTTTTACCATGGAGTCACGGCCATCTTCGGGAGCCTCCGCTCCACCATGGACCTCCCTGGTCTGCAGGAGGACAGCCTGCCTTCTCACTACGGGCTGCAGGGCCATCAGCCTCCTCAGGCGCCCCCTCCTCCCCCTCCTTCTTCACTGACTCCGGTATCAGCAGAGGGGTTTCTCTCATGTTCCCACCCCCACACTGCCGGTTCCCCTTCTTAGATCTGTTCTCCCAGAGGCGCTACCACCGTCACTGACTGGCTTGGCCTGGGCCAGAGGCGGATCTGACTCTCTGGAGCCAGGGGAGCTTCCAGCAGCTTCTTACAGGAGCCACCTCTGCAGCCCTCTCCCCCACTACCAAAGAAAACCGCGCCACACAAACCCATAACAACTGGTTGTTTAGTTTTCCTAAAACAACCTTCAGATAAAATTTTCAGCTTTGCATCTTAATTTAGGGGAATAAGTAGTAGAATTTGAAAGTAAGGTATTTGAATTAAAAAGCCATGAAGCAAGACCAGGTTTTTTATTAGAACAAAAGTACAAATGTTGAAGTTCCATTGCATCAGTGACTGTTCACATGACAAAATTTATTTGTAGTATATGCCCTAGAAATAATTGTGAATTTTTTTGATACCAGTCAGCCACAAGCAAGGGAGAATGAAGAAGTTACTTTTATTTGGGTTTTTTTTGATGGAGATTGGAACCATCTTTCCTGTTTAGCGCCATAGTTGTGTGCTAGCTAGAGGTATAGTTTTCCTCCATCACTGAATGTTCAGCATTTATTCCCTACATAATTTTGAACAGCTTTGTCCTTTATAAAAGGAAGGATTTTTTTCTGGCACATGTCTGAATTTGGAATCAGCATCCTTTGTTAGCTGGAGATGTTTCTGTATTATTACATGGTACCTGCTTACACATCATCTGTGTTTCTGTGGGATGTAATTTTGAGTAGTTACTTGGCGAACAAGGTAGAGGAGGTACAACACTCAACAAAAACATTCCTATTATACTGTCTGAATGGATGCAGTATTTTCTTTTTAAATGAGGAAACAGTACAAAAATCAAGTGATGTAGCCAGGCTGTGATAACTACAGTTGTGCAACGAAGCTAAGGTCACACACAGAATGTTCACATGTCTCTTATGCATCTGCCTCCTTAATATACCAGGAGTGTGGAGTGGAGGCTGTTCTCATCCTTCACTTCGTTCACAGAAAAGTCTCATTTCACGGTTGTAGATTAAAATGATAAAGAATGGAGTCATAGCTGGAGCTTCGGTGTCTTTGTGTTCTGAGAGAGCAAGCAGGGAACTGGAAAGGGGAGTTACTAGACTTTAGTCTTGCTCTGTGCACTTCTGCTAAAGATGGTTAATATATCCTCTTGAAAAGCTGCTTTAAAACAAACATTTTCTGTTCCACTCATCCCTTCTGAAAGCAAACAGGTTTAGTGCCAAAAAGCCTGTGTAACTCGGCAGTTAATGGATAAAGACTCAGACTTATCCTTAAAAGAGTTTTAGTGCATGGTAAAGGTGACTTGGTACACTACTGCTTGTAGCTTTTCCTGGCAAAGTCATTACTGAACATAATCTTTGACATGAAACCCTGAATAACTTCACATCTGTGAGAAAAGTTACCTGATACACACAGACTGAGGAGCTGGGGTTTGAAATATAAATGGATGATTTACTTTGACAGTAGCTGTATGTGTGCAAATCTGTGGAATCCTTCCCTTCCCTGCATAAAAGCAAAACCTGATAACTTCATAGGAATAGCTTTTTTATGGGAAGTTTTATGAAAATGTTGCATTCTGTTGTTAAGCATGAATCAGCTCTATGACACAGGTTGCAGTACTGCAACTTCTTTGGTAAATGAAAATAATATCTTGACCTCGGCAACTGGAATATTCATAAATCAGGAAGCGAATATGATCTTACATATATACTTAAATGCTGAGCCTGACAGACTGCTGCATGTGCATTCACTTTTGCTACCATTTCCAGTACTCAAGCAAGGTATGCTCATGTGTAGGTAGTTTGAAGTTTGGAATCTCCTCTCTCCCTCAACAGTGTCAAAACCCTCAAAAGCACAACTCGAGTTTCTCGACTTTCTTGGAAAGTGTTTATTCTTGTTGCATGAACTTGCATCTTAACTTAGTTCAGCTCATCTGACCCATGCCCCAAGCTTTTAAAATAGAGCTGGTACTTAGTTTTAAACTTTCCTGTTTCAGATGTGAAGTAAGGTGTAAAATACATTTGTGTAACTAAATGTGTGATGATTTTCATCTCAGAAATCCTTCTCAGTGGCTGCAGCAGCAGCCAGCTTGCAGTAGCTATTGGTGCATTTCCTTGCATTCACCTGAGTGTGAAGATGTACTTCAAATAACCCAAAAGTTTAAAAGCACTTTGCTTGTGCAGGTTTTTATCAAATAATTGAATTTTCAATTTTGTAGTTTACTAAGACTCCATGAGTATACTTGTCTTGATGATATGACCCAAGAGATGCTTTTGTTATTTTTTGAATGACAATCTAAGTGCTGTGCTCAACCACCCTAATGAGTGGGCTGAGGATGTGATTGGGGAAAGGAGCTGTTACTGACATGTTCCCTTTAGATTTGGTTAGGGCAGTAAATAAAAGGTACATAATTTGTATAAGCCTGTGAAGTGGTATTCTCAAGGGGAATAGCAATAATTTCCAATGCTGTTTTCAGTGCTGACAGCTGATCCATTTACAAATTAGATACTGAAAAAGGTTCCAGTGAAAGGATAAGATGGATTGGCTTGTGGCTCTTAGGCAGCAGCATCAGGAAAAGGCAGAAAGTGCAAGTCCTCCTGTGAGCAGTGAGTGTCCGGTCTCATAGGGTGTCTGGAGTGAATGGAAAACCAAGCTATACCAGTACTGTCGTTTGAAGAGTAAGGTGATTTCAAAGATTTAAATACAGGTGTAAAGAGATGAGTAAGCACAGTATAAATTACATGTGGATATCTATTTTAACCTGACAGTATACAGATGTTTGTTTTTCCTGCATAAAATATGCCAAAATGAATCACAATGAAATTGGACATACGTTATTTGCACTGACTTGTTTAAATCTGTTTCACAGCAAACATTCATTTGAACCACTCAAATTTGTGTGGAGAAAAAGTTTTTGTGCTTTATTGTGTTTCTTGGAGTGGCAGATAGAAAATGTTCAATACATCACCCTCGTTAAATGGAAAGCTTCTGTATGTTGTCTCTTTAAAAAGGGACTTGTAGAGTAACTTGGCTTTGTAAAAGTCTATGAAAAGGCAACAGTAACTTTCCTTTAAGTCTTTATGTCATTGTTTCCAGTTTCTCATTTAGGTGTCCCGTATAGAAGGCCTCCTATTGTGTTGCCTTACCATTCGAGAGGGTGACACAATGGTGAGGTTGGCCAAAGTTTGTGTGTGACTATGTCTCCCCAAAATAAAACTCGTTGGTTGGTAAGCACAGTTCTGAAGTAAGTATATAAAAATCCTCCTTCTTTATTCATAGATGGAAGGTTAGTCTAGCCTAGACTGTTGGGATGCCAATATGTGCTCAAAATAGAACTTTTAACATTTGTCTAGGACATCTCGGAAGCAAATGTTTGTTTTTTGTTGTCTTTTAACACAAATGTATAAAAGAGTTTTCACTACAAGTAATTTTTAAAAATGTTGACTGGTGTAGAAAAATGAGCTCTAGAGACAAAAAGAGAAAAGATTTGGTCTGTTTTAGATACCTCCATTATTCCAAAAAAATATTTGTTATAGCTTAAAAAGCAGATTTTAATTTGCAGAATAGCCAAAATGTTATTCAAAGTCAACACTGGATTGTGTTCCTAGGGTTTGAAATTATGATTTTATTAATACTGTGTAATTAAAATGACAAGTGGAAAATTAAGACTCGGCATTTGGGAATAGTTTTATTGATATATTCCGTGATATATTTGTGTACTTATCCAGCCTGCAAGTGTGCATAACTACTTTGACTCTTGGTCATTTGTTGAAACTTAAATTATTGAAAGCCTTTTTGAAAAGATACTACAGAATAGTTAGTAGTAGGTATTGACTTTGTGATAATGATTCAAACTACAATTATCTCTGGTCTCTCCACACATTGTGAGATATTTGCATGGGTGTTATAGAAGTGTTTTAACAAATATAATTTATATTTGTTGAGCGCTTTCTGATTTGAAAATGTGGTGCCTTTATGCCCAGAATTAACATGTCAGGTTATCGTTGCAGTAGTTTTCAGTTCTGTGCCAGTAAACTAGGCAGCTTTAACTGTTGCAGTGCAGTCAACAGCATTGTAGTTTGTCAAGTGAGACTGCCTTGGTTTCAGTGTGGCAAAGCTTGCAGCGGGAGGAGCTTCCCACTGCCAGTTTGTCTGTGTAGCTAAGGTTTGCCTGCTGTTCTGTGTGTTAAATGGCAGGATATTTAGGATAAAGGCTGTCATTCTTCTAAGCACTTGCTTGATCTGTACTGAAATTCTCTGAGCTGCACAGTATCAAGATAAAAATATTTTTAAAAACAAGTACTTTGAGAACAATCAGTTTGGAGAACAATCAATCACCCGAACAACCTCCCCAGGGGCATGGTGAAGCCCCCACTGCTGGAACTTCCAAGACGTGGCTGGACAGAGTGCTAGATAATCTCATCTAGGCTCCCTTTCCCATAAAACGTTGGACCAGATGATCTTTCGAGGTCTCTCTGTGATTCTATTTTAATGGGGTTATGTGACAGATTGGTAATATACCTGGTGCACAGGTATGTAAACTGAGGAGTATCAGGGGTGTCCCAAAGTACTGTCAGGGCTCACAAGCATCAGCTGTTCAATGCAGTGACCTTAACTGGCAGCACAGCCAGCACTGCTGGATGCCTGATACACTGCCTGAACATGCATTTTCTGGTATGGCACTTCAGTGTGAAGTAATATGCTTTGATAAGCAAAAACCTTATGGTTATACTTTGCAAAAATTCCAGAGCTGATGGTTGAACAGCTTTTTGTACATTAATGTGGCATGAACATGGCAGGCAGCACAGTCAACCGTAAACTGTCCTAAGCTGAGCCACCAGTTTCCCCAGTCATTAGGGGTCTGATAAGAACACATGAGCAAGCCTGACAGCTGGACTTGCTCTAGAGTTGCTTAATCTTTCATTTCCTCAGTTGCAGTGAGGCAGGCAAAAAGCAAATGGCACTGCTGATTTCAGAAGAGTTCTGGCATGGGTTCTAGGATTAATGTGTTACTGTCTTTTTCTTGACTTTGTGTCCAGTTTCAAGTGGAAATTGGCACTGGTGCAGACAACTGTGCATTCTGGTTTAGATGTAGGTGCAAATGCTGGAGTTGAGATTGTAGATTTACAAGTTAGGGGCCAGAGTTTTGCTTCTTCAGGTTGTCATTTTTCCTGTATGGCTTGATATTGTGCAGACTTCAGGAGATTGGGGCGGGGGGGGGAGGGAGTTTATGTAAAAAACCAAACCAAAACAAAAAACCAAGCCACAAAGGTCTTGCAGAAAACTTCAGAATCACTGGGCTGTCCCTACCACAGAGTGGAAAATGTTGGATTCTTTTAGTGCTTTTCGTTATGAAAACACCAACAGAACTTATTTCTGGACTTTGAAAGATGTTAAGGAATGATAGGAATAGTTGAATTTCAAAATTGTTTTGAAGCGGGTTAAGTAAGGTAACTGTTATCACTTTTAAACAGAGAGTCTTCACCCCTGTACATACTTTATTCTTCTTGAATATTTTGCTTTAAATTATATGGGTGCAAATGAGTTTAAAAAAAAAAAAAGAAGGGATTTTCTTTGGATTTCCTGAGTTTGTATGGATTTCGGCACCAAGCCGGAACGATTTGCTTGTTCTGTACAGCACACACTTACTAGTGTCACACGTGGCTCTGTAGGGTGGTTGGGAAAACCTTAAGTACTCATGATCAAATCTGTGAATTTAATTTTGCTGACTCATTTACTTGAAGTAATGTTTTATCATTAAAATATGGAACTGAAGACATTTTTCATGCTACTCGTGGTGAATCTTCCCTTGTTGGTCTTAAACAGCATAACTTACTCTGCCTCACTATCCTTTATTCCATGTAACAGTTAGAATAAAATACTTGACTAGATCAGCGTTGAGTTCCAGGTCAGTGGTGTGCTGATTCAGCAGAATACTCAGACTCCGACTTGCCATTCACTTACCTGTCCCTGTGTTGAGTCAGCAAACTAAGAACCAAGAGCCTTATACTGTGCTTAACTTTGAAGGCAAATTTTGCTTTATAAGTGCTGCTGTATTTGTTCTGAGGAGTTTTTGGAGTGGTGCTTTAGTGTTTTAGAGGGATACTTATTGCTACTACATAGAAGAATCACACAGGTTTGATTGTATTTTCAGAGCACCTGGTACAATCTCTATTCCTTTAAATGATGCCGTTATTTTCACAGAATTTAAATGATAGAGCCAGAGTGGGTCCTTAGAGAAATCCCCTGACCCCCAAGTTCATTGCAGACTAAGAACTGCTGTGTTAAAATGCTATTCTGTTTTTTAAACCTTCTCCCCTCCCCAGTAATGAACCTTGAGATATAGATGAGACAGTTTATTTACATTGCCTTTAGCTGTATATATTTAAGAAGTAATGGAACAACCTTTTGTGTAAATTAAAGCAAATACTAATTTGTATCCCCTGTGCCAGTGTCATTGTAAGCAAGTTGCTGCCTGAGTAGCATAATACATATTTACTTTGGGGCCTTTTCCTCTCATAAATATTGATAATTGGACCTTCTTATATACACTCTTAGTTTTCCCTCTTCAGCCTGGAGCTTTTAATGTGTTTAAAAGAAAACACACATCTTTATCTTGCTGTTTATTTTTGTCAAGAGGAAATGATTTGTACTGATACAGACATATACGTTATAAAAGGTAAGGGATCTTTTAATTGGTCAAGACCTGATGCGTAGCTCTGGTGTTTTACTCAGTTTGCAGATTGGCTGAATACTTCGTGTTTTGCTTTCTTAGAAACAACAGCAGAAAACCTGCCATTCTTATTCTGAATCCTTACACTGATCATTCAGTGGTCGTCCTTGCAGCTTAAAAAAGGGAGCGAACATTGGCTTCAGTATTGAAGTGTCAAAGTTGCCCACATCTTGCATGTGGAGTGAGACTGATCTGGCTGATTTCTACCTCATAATTCTCTGCAGCTAAAGTTTGCATTCCTTCTGCAGGGGTGCACTGTGCGTGTGCACTGAGTGCTTTGTAGGTCACCACATCATTCTGTAGAAGCCAAGTCCCTTGGGATGGTGGTGGACAGGGGAGAGAGTGAGTGTCGTGTGAGTGTCGTGTGACCCCACAGCTCTGTGGGAGCTGGTGGGAAGCCAGCTCAGCCCTTACCAAGTGCTCCGGCCTCTTGTGTGTCCCTTGTGCAAGAAGCATCAGTTGTTGCATGTATTTGTTGGCCTCATTCACTGGGAAGGAAGTCTGCTGAGAGGTCTGAACTAGTGCCTTCTGTTTTAAATAGTGCCAAGAATTTTCACTGATAGGGACACATCTTTCAACCTCTGCAAGGTTATAAAATTCTGTTGTGCATTTCATAACCTTTAACAGAAGTGTATTTAATGTATAGGATAGTGAGTCATTGATTGTACAAGTAGATTCTAGAAGCCAGTACTTACCTGGCTGTTGCCCATTATAGGATGCTTATGTGTAATCAGATTAAGCTTTAAAATATTTAATTTGAATTATTTTTTCTGACTGACTGTATGACGTGTTTTATATAGACAAAATATAAATGGAAGAATCTGGCAAAGGCACACTGCACCCATAGAAAACACACCAGGAGTTTCAATAACCTGAAATGCTCTTCTTTCTTTGTGTTAGGAAAAATGACACCTTTAAGCATCCAGTCCCTAGAACATTTTGGAGAATTCATGCTCGTGCTTTACCTATTCCAGGAATGCTTTATTTTCTTGGGAATTATTTACCATGTCAGAAACCTGCTTGATTGAGATCTAATAAGGGCATGTCGTAACATAGTTTGATTAATTCTAGATCTATCATTATCAGCCTTTCTGGCAGGGCACCCCAGTAACATAGATGTGTCTCATTCATGTATGAATGAATTCCATCTCTAGTGTATTGCTTTTGTTTTTCCAAAATCCTCTGATCCTATTTTTATTTAGTGTCCACTGTTAGTTCAGCAGGCCTAATTCTTGTACACAGGGTGAATTTTGTGATGAGCCAAGTGATTATGCATTAGTTTAACAGGAACTAAGGTTGCAGTTGGAAGAAGAATCTTTATCAGCAGGTTGCAAGGCTTTTTTTGGTGTGCACATGAATTCAGCCAGCAAATACTGTGTGATGCTGTCAGTGGTCTCTAGCCCTTAAATCGTTGTTTCTACTAAAATATAGATCAGTATGTTAACGCTTTCTCCCATATGTGACAGCACATAGGCAGGCTGTGTTCTGTAAAAAGACTGTATACAAAGCTGGCACTGTGAGGGGAGAAGTGGGGATGTATGAACTGGCAAGACATTTAAAATCTGTGAAATCTGTTGGCTTCTGTTCTTTCTTCTTGATAGAGTGGAAGTACAGAATTTTCTGTGTCTGGGGCTGCAGAGGCAAGTAGTGTAATGCAGTAAGAGCAAACCTGCAGAGCAAACCCCATGTCTACACTTAACACATAGGGTTTTACTTTGGAGTTGATCTCGTCTATGCCTGTGGACCGACTGCCCATAAGCAGTCAGAGCATGTAAGGTGCACTCCTGGGGTGCATCTCCAAGTCTTATTTCATCCAAAAGGAACCAATTTCATGTGCTCTGAGACTACTCTGGTGTGCCCACCAAAAATATGGTAGGTAGGAATAATCAGGATCAATTCAGGCAAACTGAAACTTCACTGGAGATGCACTCTAATGCTGATTGTATATTTTGTGGCTTAGTTTAAACGACGCCTTTTTTAGAACATATTTTTTTGTTGAGTAACTTTCCTCCCTCTCTACTTATTACTGATTATCACTGATGTTTATTCAGCATAAAATACCTGTGATCTACCATATCAATTTACTTTCATTCTTAGCGGAGTATAAATTACATGAGTATGTGTATACACATACCCACAAACGTGCGTGCACGTACTTCTGGTGAACAGTTTGTGTGTCAATAAGCGTTACAGTCTGTTTCCTCTGACCCAATATAATCCTGGTAGTGACTAAGGCAAGCATTGAGGATGGAGAGATGTCCCATAACAGCGTACACTTGGTAATGTCTTTCTTGCACTGAAACCAACTGTGACCATTATCCTCTTCAGCTCGGTGTTCTAACTGCATTTCCCAGGACCAGGTTGTCTTCCTTTCTCTGCATATGGAGGAGTGCACTGTGCTTGGGCAGGCCTTGGGGACCTTTTCATGACTTACTACTCTCATTAGTCCTTGCCTTATGAGATTACTTCAAACAGTGGGATGTAGCGACTTCTAAACATACTGTTCTCTCTTACAAGGTCAGTGGTTTTTCACTGCATGTGTATGCAGTTCATAATGCAGTTCTCATTTTTGATATTGAGAAGTTACCGTAATGTCACTTCTAATTTAAGGGAGACAAGGATTTATAATTGTTTGCTCTAATTTGTTTATGAAAGCTTCAAATGTAAAATTTGAATACCCAATGCTCCTATTAGATATTCAGTTAAAATTCTGTGCTTCCATTTGGGACATAAAAAATGGTAAGCTCTTAAAACAAAAGACTGGGATCATGAACAAAAAATGATTTCACAGCATGCCCACCCCCAATCAGTGCATCCAAAAGTGGGGCTTACAATGTACAGTTAACTGAACAATCTGCACCGGTGTATTTCATGGAATTTAAGCCTACACACCAATATGAAACATTGCTACTTCTCCAGGTGCGTGTGTGGCTTTCCACGTGTGGAGCTGACACTGCCTGGTAGCATCAGCCAAATGGGGATTGTCTGCAAGGTTGGCCAGTAGCGGGATTCTGGGAACTATACAGTTGTTTTTCAGTAGTTTACTTGAGGGTTTGTTGAGATCAAATAAAACTATCAAGTTGGGTCAAGTGTTTGGCCTTTTACTCGGGACTATTTGTCAGTGCTGGTGATAGGGACAAAACAGGGAAAGTTTCTGCAGCCAGTGCCTCCAGACTGCACAGCGATTGCAGTATTAAGAATTCGGAGAACTCTTTAAGGCCTTCTCTAACAGTAAAATCTGCTGCAGCTTTTACAAGGATAAGCAGATGATGTCACTTCTCTATTCCTTCTTGAAGTACAGGTACGTCACTGGAGGGAAGGGAGAAATTAAATCTCTGGTTCTGGACAGCAACACAAAATTTTAAATGTTATTAGCTATCTCATGCAGTTTATAAAATAGTATAGTTTGAATTTAATAGTTCTACAGATGAAATTTACTGTACATAAAAGTATATTTCTAGAATACAGCTAGAAGGCAAGAAGATTCTAGTATCAGATCTATGTTGAAACAATACTAGGTTTGACAAGTCTTCATATCCTTATCTCTCTTACTGAATGTAACTATTATTTCTACTCTGCAAAGTCATACTGAATCTTGTATGCCACCAGGATATTCGTCACTATACAGTTCTTCGAAACTTTCTCCTTCATGTCAATTTTTCTTTTAAATCTTTCCTTGTATTTGGTTCAAGTTCATGGATTCGCAGCATTTTCTTTATGAACTGCTGAAATCTAAAAGAGTTTTATCATCGTGGAAACTTTTTTTTGGGAATACAAAGTCTTGGAGTGGACTCTTGGATTTCAGGATTTGCGTTCCTATGACTGCGTATAGAAGCACCATCATCTCTTTCTTAAGACAGGCTTAGGCTTCTTGCCTGAGTTATTGTTTGGGAAGCCATACTTCTGCTTTTCTAAGGATTAAAAATGTCTTCTGGTTTACAGCTTAATCCCTTTTTTTTTTCCTTTTTTTTTTTAGATTTAATTTATGTCTTCCTCTTCCTGTGCAGGCTTTATTTTTAAATCTAAATAATTTTTGTATTTACTCTCAATATTTTAGGGGCATATAATTTGATTCTATCTTGTGTGAAGGAGTCTTCTAGAGGGCTTGTTATATTACATGCCCTTGTCCCCATGATCTATTTAACATGTAAGATTTGCTTGTGGTTGCTCTGTACTGAAGCCGCTCAATACCTCTGATTATCTGTGTTGCTTTGTTCTGTATCTCTTGCAAAGGGTCTGTATCTCTGAGGCAAGATGATCAGAGCAGATGTAGCTATGAGAATGCAGAGTGCATCATGAATATATAATGTTTAGTTTTCTGTTTTGTTCCTGATTTATTTGCCTTTTTGATTGCACTTAAGTGGTTAGCTCATGTTTGAAAAATTATGCGCAGTGATTTTGAGATCTTTAAGCAAGTTATATAGCTAATGTAGAACTGGTAAGTATGTGGATAGGGCTGTATAGCCATTTTTCTGTGTTACTTTGTGTTTTCTGTAATTCAGTACATCATTTTGTTACCAACTTGCTCAGTAGCACTGTGATCCTTCTCATTAAGTTTGTTTACAGATTTTTCTAACCTAGTTACTCACTCTTGAAAATTTCTTGGGAATGTGTGAAGCAGTATAAATGCTAGCTGAAATCCACAGCCTTCCTACATTGTAAAAAACGTCCTTCACTCTTTTCTATAAATGAACTTTTTATCAGCATATAAGGGGGTCTGCCCTCTCATCGTGCAGTATTCGGTCCTTTATGTTCTTTCCTGGTCTTTCCAGGCTGTGGCTGCCTCCCTGTTCTTTTTCCTCAGAAAATATCATTAACGTAATCTTTGTGCAAAAGTAATTAATTAGAATTCTGAAAATAGCAATGCCAAGATGGATATTTCTGTTGCTAGAGTGATAAATGTGGGTAGTGGGCAGCTGGGCAGTGAGCAAGCAGAATGCAGATGCTGACTCCCCTTAGCTGCAGGAGAGGTGCTCGGCTGGCCAGCAGCAGCTGTGCCGTGTTGGAGCCTTCTGGTAGGAGCTCGATGGGCCGGGCTGGAGGCAGATAAGCCTGAGCTGGAAGAAGATAATCCAGAGAGCAGCTGAGGGCTTGGAGATGGCTGGTGACCAGCCAGGCAGATTCAGCTCCTTTAGGTGTGTTTGCAGTTCCCTTGCTCTCGTAGCCTTTTACAATTTTCCACTTTTTTGTTCTTTTCTACTACAAACAAGCTGATAGGACTTTGTTTTACATCAGCAGTTCCATCCTCCCGCCAGCTGTTCATATTTCCTTACCTTTCCATGGATGATTTTTGGCTTTTTCTTTTCTCTCTTCTCTTATGCTTAGAGGGTCTCATCACACAGTAGCAGCTGCTGGTGTTATTTTGGGAGGTTCATTCATAGTGCTACTTACGCTATCAGTTGCTTGTGCTGCCTACAGGCCTTTTAGGCTGTGCTTAAGGGACGTGTGACCTCCTCTGCGGTCCTGCTCTTAAATTTGCAGTAACACCTTCATGCTATCTTCAGTTTAGCTAGATGACTTGTATCTAAATTACACCAGTGTCTCTTCTTCAATTTAAGTAGTAATTTTCTATGTGGCGTTGTATCAAAAGCTTTATTGAAGAACAGGTTTTTCTGCATTTCTGTTTTTAAAACCATTTCTTTGGTAACTGAAGAATATTGGTTTAGCTTGGCATCTTTGGTAAACCCCTGCTGAATCTTGTCCTATTTTATATTTTTATGTCTTCTGTTACTGTTCCAACCAAATGTTGTTCCAGATCCTTTCATCCCACTGAGTCACCTGGTGATAGTTGCTCTATTTTCCTTAGGTTCCGTTTGTTACTACACTGTATCGTTCTGAAAGCACGTTCAGGTAATCTGTAACCCTCTGCCTTACTCTGTGTTTATGTGCAGTCCCAGGAATCAGTTTGACTTCAGTCCTGTTAGCTGACTTGTATAATTTCTTTTTCTCACATGGATCCCTATTTCTGCTCCTTGTAGGGTTCCCAGTAAGTTGTCTTTAAATGCTTATTTATTCAGGAAACTCTGTAATCCTACAAGTTGGTTTTGCTTAGATACATATACTTAATTTCACACTTGTTGGCAAATCCACTTTCCTAGTGAAGCTGATCAGTCCACCAGCTGGTCTCTAGTTGCTTACTTTCTCAGCCTGCCCTTTTGGGGCTTAAATTTTTCATGCTCAGTGTATCCAAGAGCTCCTGACACTAATATTCTGTATCTGGGAAGTGTAGGTCCAGAGGGGCTGATTCCTTGGAGGGAATGAAATGCCATCTTCAGGGACCTCAGGCCAAATTTGACTCTGTGGGTAGTATTTGCAGTTCCCACAAAAACAGCTTTCCTGAAATGTAAACTGATAGTTTTTAATTCTGTTGTTACTTGGGTCTTACTTCTTTAGCATGTTACAACAGGAATATGCGCTGCTTTTCCTGTCAGCTTTCTGTAGTGCCTGGGGGAAAGGAAAGGAGATTTCTTAATGTCCATTTTATATCAGATATTATTGACCATTAATGGCCAAGGATGGTAATAAAAAAAACCCAAAAGCTGAGACAAGTACATTCGGTAGGAAAGTTATGATCTGTTAGTTCTCACAATAAAGAAATCAATCTTTATTTCACGTAGCCACTGAATAACGTAATATACTTCATCCCAAACTCTGTAAGAATCGTTGGCTGTTTTTGTTTATTACATATCTATTGAAAAGTTTATTCAATGTCATATCCTTGATTTCTGTCCTTAAATTTTATTTTGCTCTTCTGAAAATACATCTTTTTAGTAGTTTAATATTGGCAAGCTATATTTTGTTAAAAATTATGCTAAATAATCCCCTTTTATTTTTTTACCTTAGTGTTCCTTCTTTTATTAATTTTTTTTTATTACTCTTAAATGACTATGATAGTTATATCAAAATGATCCAAAATTGGAAGCTTCTCTTAGACTATCTAAATAAAACCACATAAGTGATCACTGTAGTTGCTGTAAACAAGCAAGCTTTTTTTGTCATTGGCTGTACACACAGAGACAAATATTCAAATCTGCTTTTAACACATCATGAATCTTTGTGTTACCAATTAATGTAGAAATTTTTAACTTTCTGTTAATCTCCACTGGTGTGTCACCTTACACTCAGTGTATTCCTGTCCCAACTGATGTGCCTTTAGTTTTTTGTGTGCTTCTGAAGAGCTCATTTATCTTTAGCGTAGCATTTCTTTCATAACAACCTTCCTGTATATAAAACTGGTAAGTCTTTCAGTAAAAATTGCTTTACAGTTTAGCCTTGCACTGCTGTGGTGCTTTTTAAAAAGGCTTTTTTTGTTTGTTTGTTTTTTCTTCTTACCTTGTTTGCTGCCTATGGAAGTTGATTTGGTCTCTAATGAGCTAATGCTGTGATTCAAAACACAACTCTACTGCTCTGTGGTGCTGCATCTTAACTTTGTTCCCTTTCTGATTGCACCTTATTGTTAAATCTTTTTTTATTTCCTTTTTGTTTTTCATCTTTCCTTTAACTTCATATATTTTCCCAGTTTCACTGGGATAAACTCTTGTTTAAAAAAGTCATGCTAGAGAAGAAACAATAGCACTATAAGTAGTATATGTAGAAGTAGTAAACAAGTAAATGCATGAAATGTTTTGGTGTAAATTGATCTTTAGAGAACGAAAAGGAATTTAAGATGCCTGTTTGGATTAATGCTTTTTGTTTGGTGTGGGTTTTTTTTTTTTTTTTGTTCAGATAGCTTTTATTCTCAGAGCTTGCTCTTTGTCTTGTTTTTTATTTACTGTGTTATGTAACCTCAGTTTGCTGAAATTTGCATTTCTGCCTTCATGAATACATTATTTTTCAGAAACATTTTGGGCTCATGTAAAGCTTTATTGAAATTTCTATTTATTTAGGAAATACATCTTTGGAGGCTTCAGAAGAAACAATATCCTACAGTGTTTAAGCTTTGGTATTTCTGAAGTATTTATTGCTTTAAGAAGAATTTATAGAGAAGAATAGTGGGATATTAAATTTGCAATCAGAATAAAAATTGCTTTATGGATGTAACTTGAAAGAAATCTAAGATATTAGAGTAAATAGCCCCCCTATCACTACCTTCATTAAGTGATGCGCAGGCAAAGACAGTAATGGATTTTTAAGCATAAAGCTTGCCTCAGTTAGAGGTTAACAGTTTGCATTTGGAAAAAGTGACTGGTATAAAGGCTTAACACATGCAGTTTCCTTTTTAACTGCTTATTAAAACAATTGATCAAATGCTTTCTATCAGATTTATTGCTTGCTTTCATCTTGCCTTAGCCATGTATTTCCCTAATGTAGAATGAAATTTTAGCAGAGTGATTTGGTAATGGTTCAGCAATGAGGCAGCGTCTGATCTGGGCATAAAGGTTCTGCAGTTGGTGTTGTGTTTTCTTATATAGTACAGAATTGTCCTGGTTTTGGCTGGGATAGAGTTAATGTTCTTCCTAGTAGCTGGTATAGTGCTGTGTTTTGGGTTCAGTACAAGAAGAATGTTGATAACACACTGATGTTTTCAGTTGTTGCTAAGTAATGTTTACACTCAGTCAAGGATTCTTCAGCTTCCCATGCCCAGCCAGCAAGAAGGCTGGAGGGGCACAAGAAGTTGGGAGGGGGGACAGCCAGGACAGCTGACCCAAACTGGCCAAAGGGGTATTCCTTACCATGTGACATCATGTCCAGTATATAAACTGGGGGCAGTCGGCCTGGGGGAGCAGATCGCTGCTCAGAAACAAACTGGGCATCGGTCGACGAGTGATGAGCAATTGCATTGTGCCTCACTTGTTTTGTATATTCCAATCCTTTTATTATTATTATTGTAATTTTATTATTGCTATTATTACCACTATTATTTTCTTTCCTTCTGTTCTATTAAACTGCTTTTATCTCAACCTGTGAGTTTTACTTTTTTCCCCAGTTCTCTCCCCCATCTCACTGGGTGGGGGGAAGTGAGTGAGCAGCTGCATGATGCTTAGTTGGTGGCTGGGGTTAAACCATGACAAGCATCCAGGACACAACTAATGAGGACTTGTAAACTGTAAAGGAGAAGATTGGGACACAAAGGAGTGATGCTCACCCAGTGGCACAGTAAATGGGAATTTACCTTGCAGACTACAACTACTGACAAATAACGCTGGAGAAACTGTGGGCGAGAGGCACTTACTGTAATCACAACACAGAAAATGGGGAAGCAGCAGGATAAAAATAAACACCTCGTATTTCACTGTGCCTTCCATTACTGTAGCAATGGAGATTTTTATGTGTCTTACGAGCAATGGGCATCTTCGGTCCGTGGATACTTTGGGCTCAGTCCAGTAGAGTCTAGTGAAGCATTTCAGCTCCAAAATGCAGCTGAGTTGCTGGTTCCTGAGTTTTGGTCTGTGAACCAACACTAGTTCTTGAGATTTATGGAATGAGGCAAGCTGAACACGAAGTAACGTTGGAGGAAGCAGAGAGGCAAGATAATAAAAAGAAGAGAGTGTCTATCTTAATTCTGTAGATTAGCAGTTCCTATTCTACAATGTAATGTAAAAGTCTTGTATTTGAAGGCAAGGGAACACTAAAAATCTATTTCCTTTACGAACTAAATGAGAAAAAAAAAAATACCCAACACATGATTTGTGGATGTTAATAACATACATTTTAAATAACCCACGCATAACCCTGGCTAAATGCAGTTTATATTTTGTTTATCATAGATTGTAAAATCTCTAAGTAAAGGCTGGGACTTCGTTGCACTAGGCATTTAATATACTGCATATATGCTGTCGCAGGGTTGCCATTTTAAGGCGAAAAAACAGGTGGACACAAAAGACAGATGGGAAAACACAAGGTAATGGAGCCAATTATGAATGTTGTAATAAGCTGTAGTTGCAGTGTACCATCTGCCTAGCTACTGGGAGAAATTTTGTAATATCGTTTTTTTTTACTGCAGTACACTATTTTCTCATTCTGCCATAAGCATGTAGCAATGCTTGTGTGTATGTAATTATATGCCTGAGCAGTGTTGGTTGGTAAAGTTAATAAACTTTAATTATGGCAGCAGAGGGTTATTCCTCAGCTCTCAGCAGTGTTCAACACCCAGATTTGTGGGTGCCTGGGACCTGCTTACTGGAATTACAGTTGGTAAGGGGATATCAGTGAATGTTGATCTTAATAATAGTCCAATAATACTTGTTCCAGTCTTGCAATGAAGTATTTTCTTCTATTGCTGCATTATTATTTTGACTAGATTTGACTGAGGTTTTTAAAGATCTTTTACCCTGAGTACTCAGCTGAGAACAGTCATCTTTCATACAGTGCGAAATTACTAGGGACACAAATGAGAGCACTTCTGTCTTACATGTGGCATTCCCAAGTTTTGCCTGAGTTGGAGTATTGACATGAATTTTTTCAAACCTATCCAGTGTCTGGTTTCTCTTGCCCAAATCATCCTTCAAGCCTTGGTAGGCTAACTCAGCTCAGTTTACCTAAGTAATATGTTTTATTTCTCCCCTGCCCCTGAGAGTCCAGGAGAGTTAAACAGTGGAACTGTTAACACCACTGTTTCGTCAGAAAGCTCTTTCAATCAGGTTTGGAAAACTGCTGACCAATTTGATACTAGGTTTAGGGTGTGGTGACTAATGCAACTGGGTACGTGGCAGGATGCTGAAAATACATTTTAAAGAGAAAGATGGGTGGAGAAACTACAGTTAACTGTTAACATGTGATTTGGGAAGACTGGTGAAGCTTATTTTGGATGGGGAAAACGTGAGGAAAGACTGGAGGTGTTTCAATAGAAAACATTGTTTGACACAGCTGTTATCTTAACTAGTGATTTCCTTGGCTTTTTTGGCCACTGTAGTAGTAGGATGCATATCTGAGAGGCTTAAACAGGACTTAATGAAAGGAAAGTTTTAGCATGTCTGGAACATTTTCAGGACTTTTGGCAGCGTCCTGTCCTGGATAACCTGGTGGTTGCCAGGTAGGGCCCATATCATGTACAGAATTTGTCACATTAGATGTATAAATACATCTGATCCCTGACAGCATATCTGTGCCATCTGCAGCCTTTATGTAGAAATAAGGTAGATAATAAATACTGGTATTGGTTTTTTTGAAGCTTAGTTTAACTTCTGTCTTCTAAGCTTTTTTAAGTCAGAATGTCGTAGGAATGTTTTGTGCAGGGAACTTTAACCTGAAACAAAATTTCTCAACAATTGAATGGAATTACACTAATGATGTATGTCTGCTTATGAGGGCAAACTTAATATAGTGTGTGGAGAGTCTGAAAGGTGAGTCTGGAAAGAGCAAAAATAGCAAGGAATCAATGTATTTGTGTGGAAAGACTGATGTTGGTAAGTTGTGCCATTTGAAATACAACTGGTGGTGTAACCCACTACCACACCACCTTTTTGTGGTGGGGATACAGTAGCAGAGGGCATGTAAAGATTATGAAGGTTTCTGGGAAAGAGAATATTTAGCAAGGAGCTGGTGCATTTTGGGGGGGGGTCCAAGTGAAAATTGCTAGACCACATCTCGAAGGGTGGGTAGGGTTGACCATAAGGATAATCACAAATTTCTCCTGGGTAGGCCAGTCATCCAGGGTTACTGCTGTAGTGGAGAAGGGAGATAATGCTTCTCCAGGAGTTGATTCAAAGCCTCTTAATATTTGCCTCCTGCTCAGAATCACCCCCTTTTGTGTGCAGAGGTAGCCAGGAGAGAATGGTTTTCCTTTGCTTCTTTGTGTGCTTCTCTGCACTTCCCGTTTGCTTTGTCCTCGCTTTGTTTGAGAGTCTGTTGTATTATGTGCTTCAAGTAAGAAGTCTGCACAAAGTCTGTAAAATACAGTCCTGCTCTCTGCAGAATGACTGCTACTTGCTCCATAGAATATTTGGAAGGAAAAAAAGAAATCTATATAATTTATTTACCCTGTACACAGTTGATATTTGCACTGCATTACAAATTGTGCCTATGTCTTCTAAGTAAAAATGGATCCTTTACGGCTGAAAAATAACGTATCAAACAGTGACTGTCTGCTGGCTTATTTAGAGTGAATGGGCTAACACACTAATGAAGCAGTTTGCTGCATAGTTTTTAAAACTCTGCTACAGAAAAATCTTTAGCCAAAGTGGTTGGTGAATCATTGTCACTTTAGATGTAGAAGTGACATAATTGCAGTTTTTCACAGGATCTGATCTGAAATCTCGTGGTAATGCTTTGGAGTAAATGACTTTATAATAATCCAGATGGTAGAACTGGTAACTATCATGTAGGTACCTCCTGGTCAGTAAACTGCCCATCACTATGGTTTTGTCTTGGGTTACATCAGTAAGAATTGCTTATGGCTAGAGGTGCAGTGTGCCCTGAAGCTAGAATGTAGTAATGCTGAAAATTGTTTTGTGTTGGGTATTTAAAATTGTAAGTAGGTGGGGTTTTTTCCCCCCCAGTTCACTTTTGAAAGAAAAATCTCATTCTTAGATAAATTTTATTTCCCTCTGCTTCTTGTCTCTCTAGAAATGTAATAATTTTCCAGATAAGGTTTTCAGACATTTCGAAAGGACACTCATGTCTGATTTCCTTTAAAATTAAATTCATTTCTCGAACCACCCAAGCAATTGAGAAGCATGCTAACTGTCCAGAGTTTTGACCTCCTTATGATGATTTTGAAAATCCCGTACCAGAAAAAAAACTCACGATGACTCCTTTGAAAATCCAATTGTTGTAATTTTGCAAGTGAAGGACTTAATAACCCCAAATCTCAAAAAGAAGAAGTTAAGTCTGTCTGAACCACAGTCCTTGCAAATGAGCAATCCATGAAACTATGAACAAGTAAAACCTGATTGAGCAAATGTTCATGGAAAAGGAATTTGTTTCTGCTGTGGGAAGTGTGCTTGCATTTTCAATTTGAATATTCAAAGTCAAGACTTTTTAAATGGGAAATACCTGCTGTCACTTTCAGCAATTCTTTCTCCCCCAAAGGAAGAGCAGTATTTCCCTCCCTGGTTTTTTAAAATTCGGTATACTGGGTGAATTTTTTTTTTAAAGTAAAAGTATGACTTTCTTCACATACATTTTATTTTAAGCAGTGAGTGTGGGACTTACCAAAAGACAAATTTTATTAAAGCAGTGTAAATAAGTCAGCAGATGGATTCTAAAGTTAATAATCTATTTTACATAAGCTTGTATTAAACATAGCTATAGAATATATTAAGAAGAAATATTTACTGCTGGACTGGCTTCGTGTAATATGTAGTTTTGATTACTGAATATTCCAGTTTTATTCTAGCTAAAATATTGATCTCTTTGCACTGATGGCCTGTAGCTGCCTCATTATTTTTCCCTGTAGCTGTGCTAAATACTGAAACCTACTGATGTTCTAAACAGCAAAGTAGATAAGTAAGATAATAAATTATGGCAGTTATCTTCTGGGAACTGCTAAATGGATAGAAAATGTATTATGGTTATGTCCTTGAAAGAAGCTTGCTTGTGCAATGTAGTGTGAACTTTTTATTATGCTTCTTGTCCTGATTATTGACCACTGAATACCCATAGCTGCTTTTTCCATTTAAAAACAGATCAGTCAAAGTTCCTTACTTTCCTCATAAAGTTTCATAGTAGACAAAGCGTAAGAGATAGTTGCACACTAGACTGAAATGAAAGATTGCTTTTTATCCATAATGATCTCTCAAACCCTGCTTGTCTGTTAGCCTAAATTTGGATATGCTTTTTTAATGTTTTTCTTCAGAGCAGTTGAAAATGATAGATAAAAAGAATCTTACCCACATTTCTGTAAATGGCTACAGGAATAAAATCTATTGAATGTATGATTAAAAAGTTACTGCACTGTAAAAAGCTGTACTGTTCAAGCATGGAAGCACTGTAAAAAGTGCTTGTAAAAGCATTTCAGATTTTTTTTTTTCCTATCAGAGTTGGATTAAGTCATAGTATCTTCTCCCTTTTGAGACAAATCAAAACAATATCTATGCAGCTATACAGTGGGATAACCTCAGTTTCTGTAGATGCAGTAGGAAAAATTACTTACTTGAGCTTTCTTCCTGTTATATATGATCTTTCACAATCTTGGGAAAAAAATATATGTGTGAAATGCTGTAAGCGTTATCTCAAAGTAATAAACTTTGTGGTTTTAAATTGAGTGACTTGTGCAGAAGGTCAAATTGGCTGTTCTTACAAACTGGTCTGTTTGCAAATCTGTATCTGACTGCATTATCACAGTTACAGAGCTTGAGAAAATGCTTTGGAGAAGAGTGGTTTAAATTACTCTTTATTTCAAGTGGTTCCATCTTGGATTACTGTTTTGAATAGAAAAAGATAACTAGCAAGGCAGAGAACATGGATGTCTTCCCACTCAGTAGTGTTTCCTATGCAGGATCTTTTTAGGAAACAATTTTTCTGATGGAAAGTTTTAAGCAGGTGTTTTTGTTTAATGTAGAATAAGATGTGTCAATGTGAATGCACATGTTCAAAATCCATTTTCCACATTGGCAGTTGATCTGCCATTGTTCCTGATTTTCTTGCTTTTCCTAACTTTTTCTTTGCTGTTAAAACTCTCTCCAGCTGCCTTTATATTCTGGAGTTGTGCACTTTCTGGGTAAGTGGAATTTGGGATTCTTCCAGCTGTGATAAGTGAGTGTCTCCTGCAAAATGTGAAAACACTTGTAATTGAAATGGGAAACACTTCTCACCATCCCAGAAATCTTGACTTTCAGACAGATTATTCTTAACTGAACAAATGTCATCTTCCATATGTGACCATTCTCTGAAACTGCTTCAGAAACTATTGTTTTTATGTAAAAGATAAGTATTATCTCTTATGCTAGCTATGTAGATTTATTTATTTATTTATTTATTTTTAAATGGAGACCTCTAGTGAGATGGCAATAGGACCAACATGTTAGCCCATAGAGACTACCTGTAAGGAATAGATCTGTCAGCAAAACTTTTTTTTTTTTTTTTTTTGCTAAATAGTGATACCAGATTCCTAGGCCTAAAGCTATTTTTTTTCTTCCTTTTCTCTCATCTGTTTCAAATTACTTTTTCAAACTCCTGATTTTTCACTACACCAGTTTGCTTGAATTAAGAGTGTGTAAAGTTGTTCCAGGTGAGCTCGGTGGGCTTTTCCATCTCACTGGAGTGAGAATGAGCATGGGGCAGACCTGGGGGGGCCATGGTTGGATTGCACTGGCCCAGTTGTGCTAACACAAGCTGCTGCGTACCCACTGCATTACCAGCTCCAGGCTGTTTTCTTTGGTGTGCCTAGTGGGTCCAGCTTACTTCTTAAGGCAATGCAGCAATTTGTGTGTGTGCCCAGGAGCTTAGCTCAGGCTCAAATAGGATAATTCTTTGGTAGTAGAGAAGTTCAGTAAAGTCCAGCCAAGAGATGTCTGTCAAGAGAGGATTTTTAATTTAGGGAAATTTCTCAGGAGACCACGTTCTGTGAATTACGAAGGTGGGAATTAAGCCTGAAAATGGACAACTTGCAGCTTTTTTGGCAGTACTTAAAAAATGCTTCAGGAATGAGAGTGTGTTACTTAGTTTGTCTTGCTTAAATTGGTATAGTCCAGCTATTAACCTACGTACCTGATGTGTCCTGCAACAGACTTCCCAACAGTTCACTACACTCCCAGCGGGAAGACTGGAGACATCTCTTTGGATGGCAGAAGTATCTTCCATTGCCAAATGTTGAACCTTTTCTTGCAAATGGTCTGGCACTTAGAGCTCAAATGGTAATGCCACTCCTGTCTCTTTGCTCTTTGCCAGTGACCAGGCTGTGATGTTCGCCTTGCTGTGATGATGGGGGTGACTGATCAGTCCCACGTGTCTTCCCTTTGGTGGATTCAGAGCATTCTTTGCTAAATCAGTGATGCATTTCCATCAACTCTAGTTTGTGAAACTTCATTGTTAAATTTTAAGGATTTTCAGTAAGCACAAGAGACGTCCAGGTCTGAGCTGTTTATTTTTGTGAACAGCTAACAAGAAACACATTTGCTCATATGTTATCCCTGAAGACTTATTTTTCTGTCTATGCAGAATGCAAAATCCACATTTATTCAAAAGTAGTGCAATTAAATTTAAAGGGAGGAGAAATGTGTAATGTTATATAAAAACAAAGTTAACTTATGATAATGAAATAACAAGTAGATTATGTTCATTCCTTAATGTCTGTAAAGTCCAGTGCATTCCTCTAGAAATAATTACTAGTTTGATTTCAGCTTGACTTTCTTTCAAGGATTTTTAAAATATGAGTACAATGGGTCAGATAGGATAACTAGAACATGTTTTCCCAGAGACAGTAGCAGAGTTTTAAATGCAGCTCAGGAGGAGAGATTCGTTTGAGTGTTAGAATGCAATTAATTGCCTGCCATAGATTTTAAGACAATTAGTATTGTGAATGACAGATGTTTGTTCCACTTTCAAAGCAACTGTCATAAATGAATATAGAAGTTCTTATAAGCTTGGAAGAATGCTATTGTCCCAGATGTACTCTTAGTATTAAATATAATAAGGCATAGATTTGTTTAAAAAAATAAACCTGCTCTGCTAAAAGGTTTTACTGTTTGTAGTTGCTGATATTTTAAATGAGTACATAAAAATAGTGTGAGTTCAGTAGTATGAGGTATATTGCACATTGTACTTACTGAAGACTTAAATCAAACTCTCTTTTTGTATAGAAGGTCATTGTAATAGGTGGAATTTATAGTAGATTTTTTTTACATTTTGATGGTGTTTTTTATGTGTTTGAAAAATATAGTGTCTGAAGACATGGAGCCAGATTATAGTCTAAGGATTTGTCTCCCACCACAAATTGTTTAGAGATAAGGCAGGAAAGCATTACCTCTACTTAGTGGCTTATTAAGGTACAAGAAGTTCATAGTCGAATCAAAAGATAGTTTATTCAGAACTAGCTTGATGTAAAAGCTCATGTATTTGCATAATTTCATGGCATGGTCAATGGAACAATTCTGTAAAAATATGTGGAACAAACCTCAGTGCAGACTTAAGAAAATAAATGGTCTGTTTTATAAAGGTCAGTGGAAGTCATCATCTTGCCTATGTGACATCCCTGTAACATGAAAGATAGAGAGTCCTTCTTAGTATAAAAGTGGAACTGGTTCAAAGAAGGCGGGGAAAAAGTGATCCTTTTTGGTTCAGTACTGAAACCCAGTGTTGCATATAATTCAAGTTGCTCTTTTCTGTTCAGTGCTTTGAAAGTTAAGTGCTTTTTAGAAGTATTAAGCCCTAATGTTTCTGGAAGCAGAAGTTTGGTTAAGTAATCAACTTCAGAAGTTATTGATAGTTAAATCGGTCATGTTTGGTCCTAAGGTTTATAAATTCTGTAAACACATTGGATCTACATCTGATGCCTGACATATAGAGCTGGAATGTCCTTTTCCTATTCTCTGCCTTTTTAATTTTAGTATCCATCAAAGTTTGCTTTCGACCGTCTTTCTGAGTAGTTTGGCCAGGTACAGAATACGTTCATGGTAGCAAATGTCTTTTAAGAAGGCAACTTTCAAGGAACGCTGAGAATTCAGACTTCAAAGTGAGGTAGTTCAGAGTTAAAATTTGTGGAACATGTTTTACTAGTTTTTAATTTCTATATTTTATTTAGTTATTGTGTTCAAAGTGAAAGCTCGGATATTTGTAACAGTTTCTCCACTTACGTTATTAATGCTGCCAATATCAAACTGTCATTTTGTGCAACAGTGGTACGTGAGGAATGTAAGATACTGCACAAAAAAATAGCCATACTAAGTTCTAAAAGCAAAATTAATCAGTATCTTGCTGTAAAATCAGTGATTTCTTTCAATAATTCATAGAAATATTTCCTAAACCCCTGAAATATAGGAGTTTGTTATAACATAAGGAAAATAAAAACACTGTTGTGCAAAACAGAAGCATAATTTCTAATCCTTGTAGATTAAACTTTCTTCTCTAATGTACTTTTTTGGTATTTCGCTTTTGTCTATTTATCACTAGTATACTTTGTTTTAAAAATTATTTGGGAACTATAGAGTGTTGTATATGCCTTTATGGAATACTAAAGATATGATTTTATTGTGAAGCCATTTAAAAAAAAAATATAGCAGAGCTACTGTATGAAGTAGAAATATTAGAATTAAAACATTGTGGAACATTTTTTTTTTGTTCACTTTGACTTTGAAGACAGCTGAAAAGACTGACCATATTCAAATATTTTAAACTAAATTTTAGCATACTTGCATTTACTGAAGTGCTTGAAGATTTGTCATAGGTTCAAATATGGATTTTGCTTCTCTTTTTTTTCTTTTCTTAATTAATATTCTGTTGCAGCACTTGTTGTTGTTGTTGTTCTTAACTACAAATTGAGTCCTGATCCTTTCAGGGTCTAATGCTCTGATTAAGTTGAGCCCAGTCCCTGGGGTATCGCGAAGAGATGTATCAAACGTATCTGGTTCTTATAAAATTATTTCAGCTATTTTTTACAGAGAGGTAGGATGATTTGCTTTTATTATTCTTATTTGCAAGAGGTTGCAAGAGGTTATTTTTCAACACATACTTTCATAGTGAGTTTATCCTCGTTTATTCGTGTTCAAAGATTGTTCTTAAGCTTAAATGTTTTTTTTCTCTCCATCTCCTGTGTTTATCCCAGATATGTTTACAATAAAGCTGCCATATTCCCTCTGATGCTTCATTTAGTTCTTTTCATTTCCTCTCAAAAGATGGGCTCTTCATCCTAATAACTCTTCTCTGCGAATGCTCTATCTGAATTCATCTTGACTTGGTCTGAGAACCTAGAGGTGTACACAGTGTACCATGCGAGTTCACATCACTGCCTTCTGTAGTCACATTAATCCTTATCGGCTTTTACTGGCAATAACTTGCCCAAGAAGTCTTAGGGTGTGTATTTGTCTCTTCCATGGCTGCTTGAGCAGTGGAGTTCACAGTCATCCTGTGACAGAAAGTGCCCTATTCCTTTTCTTGTTCTTTCTTCAGTTTGAGCTCTCACTTTAAATTTTAAATTCTCAGTAGCCCTTGTACTTTGTGCTATTGAATTTCTTCTCATTTGAACATGTCTCATTTTCAAGGCTATCTTGTTCTTTTCAGTAACCTGTTGCTTGTTCTTTTGAGCTGGCGACAGCCTTGTGCCATTGGGACATTTCATCACTAACTCCTGTGGGCAGAGCGGGGACCATGGGACTGACTGGGGAGAATCACTAGTGCCTGGTAATTTGTCTTTCAGCACAGATCATTGTATCGCCATTTGTAACTCTTCTGAGCTGTTACTTTGTTTTTTTACTTCAGCTAATACTTTTTAGTATGGAACTATGTTAAATGTTCCACTGAAATTTAAATGAATTAGTCCTGTTATATTGGCTTTTTCTAAAGAGTCAAGAAGACATTTTTGTTGCAAATGTGCCTTTGGCATTCCTTTGCGATAATATATTTCTTACTCCAATTTCCATTCCATTTTTGTAATCCATCATTCCTCTAAAGCTTGCTTTTCTGCTGTGCATCCTGTTGAGGTCAGACTGAGGGCCTGTAATGGTCTAGAGTAGCCTGGGTCATAATTCCTTTCCCTTCACCATTTTTTGTAAGTATTGGTATTTCCAATTCTACATCACCTGTCACCTCCAGTAAGAAAGATTTAAAAACAAAAACAAAAACAAAAAACCCCCTACCAGTTTTGTGATTTCATGTGCCAATATTTTCAGAAACCAATGGTGGGGATTATCTGATCATTTAATGCCTGAATTGGGGAAAAATAACATAATAATTAATTTTTTTTTCTCTTTTTTTCTTTTTTTTCCTTTTTCTTTTTCTTCCAAGTGAGTGGGTAGTTTTCGTGTCCTAGTTCCTGGAAGCTAAGTTGCCTTTGCCCATATAGTACCATCGTAGTCTTACTGAGAGCTGAGTTAACATTGAGGTCATGGCAAGTTTATGTTCAGTATCTACCTCACTCATACAGCTTAGCAGTCTCACTTTTTTGTTTGTTTTAATTTTAGTTTTTTTGCTGTGGAATTATTTATTGCTTCCTTCACAAAGTCTTGGCTCGTGACCATCTCTTTATGCCTTCGTCTTCTCACAGTCAGTATGTGTTCTTGGCTGGCAATAGGAGTTTCCTCTTTTCTTCTCTCTACTCCTGCTCTCCATTTTGAGGTGATTATTCTTCTTTTTTGATCTGAACCAGAATTTCTAGTCCTCTTCTCTATAGAAAGAGGTCTAAATCGTGCCTGAATGTTTTGCCATGAGGACCTCTGTGCTGAATTCATGCAATTTTTACACCTAATTGCCTTGTTTTTAAATGGAAGGAAAGAAGAGGACAATAAACTGAGCAGACTTCTTGAAATCTGCACATTTTTCCAATGGTTTAAAGTGATAAAGATATTTCTACCTTTGCTGCTGCTTCAGAAGCAACAGAGAAAATCTTGGTCTACTTCAGCATATCAGCTTCCTATGCTTCGTTCATTGTATCTTGAAAGTATTTTTAAATGAGTGTTTTGTTTTTTTCATCAGTCTATCATTTTTATCAGTCTAAAAACTGTAAAACTGAAAACTTCTGACAAATCACTACAGAATTCTAGAGGAGTGAGAAGGACTGAGAAAATGGTAATATATATTTTAAATGAAGCAACGTCACCTTCAGGAGTGCTTTCTTCTAGCAGCATCCCTTAATGTGTAAGGCATTCAAGACTGAGTTGTGTGAAAACTATTGAAGGCATAAGCTCGGAGGAGAGGTGTTTGAGACCAGCTGACTGTGGCCATACAATGCATCCTTCACTTGTAAATATGCTCTGAGCCCTGCCATTTGTTCTTGACAGATTCTTAACTCTCTCTCATAATTAAGCACTGGGAGTTAGGCAGAGTTCAGATTATCTGAATATATATTGCTGAAACAATTGAAAACTTTTAATTGCTTCTGCTGGAGACAGAGATGTGTATGATTTTTAAATAATCTATGTACTTTGTGTGCTTGTGATGGCAGTGGCACCAGGCCCATGTTCCTGTTTTTGCTATACAGGAATCCAGAGAATAGATGCACTTTTCCTCATGTTTGTCAATGCTTGAGGTTCTCATTGCGTGCCTTAAGATCTCAGAGTAAGTTTTGCTACTTTTCTTACCTGGATCCTCAAATGTATTTAAGGTGCATTTCCATCTTGCAGCATGGCTGGGATGCTGGCTGGCTGTTACTGAAAGGGCTGTGTGTCCCCCTGCTTCACCAGCTCTGCTCCCTTCCATGAGCCTGCAGGAATGCTTGTCTGACCCTGGGAGTAAAAATAGCAGAATATGACTTGCAGCCATCTTAGTGTTAGCTTTCTGCCAATTTTAATTCCTTGAAGCAGCTTTTCTCAGGGTTGGGAAAGGACCTGTGCTAGCGAAGGGCAGAAGTGAGAGGGTTTGAAGGAGCGGCGCACAGGAACTGCAAGACCACTTCTGGCAGCATTTTTAGTCTGTATTGAATACATGGAGAAAGGAGTCAAAATACGCAACCTTTTTTAAAGAAGAAAAATAGTAAGCATGAATTATTTTTTTATGGTTGTTAATATTGTGGCTTCTTCGTCAGCCTTTAGCTGTGAAGAAATTCTGTCTTTCCAGATTATCCTTGATTGACATTTATTTGGTTGGAAGAAACTGGCTATATTCTTCTCAGGTCTCTTGCCAGCAATGAGCAACTCACTCAGTTGACCCCTTGTCCTGGTTTCAGCTGGGATAGAGTTAACTGTCTTTCTAGTAGCTGGTATAGTGCTGTGTTTTTGAGCTAGGTATGAGAAGAATGTTGATAACACACTGATGTTTTCAGTTGTTACTAAGTAATGTTTAGTCTAAAGTCAAGGATGCCCAGCAAGAAGGCTGGAGGGGCACAAGAAGTTGGGAGGGGACACAGCCAGGGCAGCTGACTCAGTGGCCAAAGGGATATTCCATACCATGTGATGTCATGTCTAGTATATAAACTGGGGGGAGTGGGGGTGAGGGGGGAATCACCACTCAGGGACTAACTGGGCATCGATCGGTGGGGTGGTGAGCAATTGCATTGTGCATCACTTGTATATTCCAATCCTTTTACTATTACTGTTGTAATTTTATTAGTGTTGTCATTATCATTATTAGTTTCTTCTTTTCTGTTTTATGAAACCATTCTTATCTGAACCCACGAGTTTTACTTCTTTTCCCGATTTTCTCGCCCATCCCACTGGGTGTGGGGGAAGTGAGTGAGTGGCTGCGTGGTGCTTAGTTGCTGGCTGGGGTTAAACCATGACACCCCTATTATTATTTTTTTTTTTTTTCTCCTCTTCTGTGGTATGTTTTCCTCATGTTTGCTGTGCTGCCACCTTTACCCCAGCTGGGTCTCCCACACCAAGTTGGTTGGTTGGTGTATGGGATTGTGGGGGACGCCCTGATGTGGTTCTGAGATGGGCTGTGCACTCCCTATTTGGGAGCTAAATTAAAATAAGCCTCATCTTGAAGATGAACCCTCACAGATTGCCAACTAGTATTACCTCTTCTTTTTCTTTTAAGCGGCCTGAGTAGTGCCGTGCCTGGGTGGAGGCCAGATGAATGCTTTTACTTGTGTTGGCTCTTGTGCATTGAGAGAAATGGGTTTAGAGGCCTCTAAAGGGGAAGGAGTATGTGCCATCTATGTCAAGCTAAAGATGAAGGAAAACTCTTTAAAGAATAATGATGGTTATCACTAATCCACTGCTGAAAATCTTAACACTGCTCAAGTGAACAAAAATCGGTTTGGGGTATTTTTTCAAAAAATATGCAGTCTTTGCTATTTGCAGTCATAGATTGTGAAGGATATCATTGTGGTGTGGTAATTAAATGGGCATAGTTTTTGGTTTTAACACATGCAAAAGGTGGAAGAGAGTGAGCTGAGATAAATATTTATCTTTGCAAAGTGACTTTTTTGTTAACTTTCTGATGGCAGATCAGGAGAATGTAGTGAACAAAATGTTTTAAGAAGCTTCAGCCTTGGCTGCCACTGTGTTCTTGGGGCCACATGTGGTGGCTTTTGAGGGAGAAAGGGAATGTCACAGTGCTCATGGACGGTATAATATATTCAACCTTAAAGAAAAACAGCATGAAAGTGTGGTCTTCTTATCTCACCTTTTGACCTAAGATTCCTCTTCAGAGTATTTTTAAGCTGTAAGTTTAATGATGTTATGGCATTTATTTAAGCCTTGGCTGCCTTAATGATTATGCAGAGAAGTCTTTTTTTTTTTTTTTTTTTTCAGAATAACTGTCTTAACTAGAAAATACAGTTGCATTAAAAAAAGGGATCTTTATTCTTTAACTAAAAAAGCCCCAAATTTTTATTTCATTAAATGTCAGCTCAGTGTTGCCTTGTTGCTGTGTATCATTCAGTGATTACTTTTCTCTCAATATTTAAATTTAACTGTCTTGCACTAAGATATTAAGTGCAGCCTGGGAAAGAAGGAGCAATTCTGGTTCTTCCGGAGACTGAAAAATTACAAGTTCCAGAACGTAGCACGTTCTCAGCACATCTGAATGCTTAAGGGTTCTTTTCATCCAAAACAAGGCAACGGTCCCCTCCCCTTTCTACTTCTCTCACCTCACCTTCATTTTGAGTGTGGGCCTTGTTTCATGTCGAGTATTAGTGGGGGATGAATAAGCAGGATCTTCCACCTGCTGGAAAGTGAGAAAAGATCTCAACGTTATCATTGTTGGAGATCTGTAATACAACAAAATATGCAAAGCAGGTGCAGGTTTTCCTAGCTCCTCAACTCCACATTAATGTATTACGGGGTTTGGGCTGGGGCTGGTTTGATTGGTTGATGTT
>VYZV01007234.1:0-10404 GCA_013401275.1 Pandion haliaetus | reverse complement strand
AAGCAAGCAGAGGGAGAGGGAACGATAGGGAGGAAAAAAACATGAAAAATTGATTGTGCAGTGCTGCTTATTAATGATTCTTTATGGTATTGTGGGATTTTATATCAGGGTAAAACACTAACTTTTTTCTAATACAGCAAATGAAAGCAATGAAAATTTTCTCAGGGATGGAAGGATACAGGTGCACTTTTTTTTAATTTATTTTCAGGATTGGGTTTAAATTTGTAGATGATAAATGCTGCTGTGAGGTTACAGGAATTGTATTTCAGAAGACATTCTAGGAGTAGGGATGGTACCAAGGCATTTCTAAATTACCTGTAAAGAAACAAGAAGAAATAGTTTAAGCACAAGTAAACCTCTTAAAATGAATGGGGATAGGGTTGTGTGTGGAATAAAAGATACTTTCATAGTTGGAAGTGCAGAGCTACTGATGGAACCCCCAATGTCCTGCAAGGATAGTTTGTGTTGAAAATGCTGGCATCTCTGCCATTGTTTAGATGGTTATGATTTTTAAGTTGTAGTTGACAGAGTAAGTTCAGTGATGTAATGTAAATTTTGCTGTATCAACATTTTTTTTTTCAATATTTGCTTTTTTTACTGACTTGCTAGGAAGAGAAACTTCAATCTCTATCTCTGTTTAGCTTTTGCCAAAACTTCTGATTTTAAGTCTTGATACCAGCTGCTGAAACGAACAGTTGGGTATCACATGGAATATTCATTCATTCATAGAAAAAGTGTAATAATACAGTAGAAAGTTATTTTTTTAGTTGTTTTCAGTGTTTTAGAAGTATTCTACAGAAATGCTGTTTTGTGGTGTCAGTTAGAAGTAGGAGTAAGATTTATCATTGAGGAACACATTTAGTAAAGGTTTCTGTACTTAAGTTTGGTTCTTGTCTGTGGTTGGAGAGAAATGCTGGGCATGGAACCATTTACTAGCACCTCTTTTGCCTTTTTTTCTGCCATCGTAGTTTATATACAAGTGAAAATGATCTCCTAAATAAATGCCTTTTTTTAAATACAAGGGATTGTAGCAAATGCCTATCTAAACATAGAACCAAGCTCATCATGTAAATATATTGCAGAAGATTCCAGTTGTTTTAGCAATTTGTAAGTTGGCAAGTTTTTTAATCCTCACTCTTGCATTTTGTGTTAAATACTGAGATTTTAATCTTTAGTTTTTTTTTTTTTAACTTTCATGGCTTAATTTAATTTGTTTTATAGAAAATAATAGTATGTTCTTTACTAAGACATCCTCTCTAACTAAACTCATGTGCTCAAACACAAAACTCTAATGAAATTCAGATTCAGATGTAATCTGTCCTAATGGTAATCACAAAAAAAGGCAAGCATCATCTAAGCGTGTCATTGCCATAGTACAGTTCTGTCTTTGCTATGGTTTGTTGTATCTGTTGCTGTTTCTTTGATCTGAAGGGCAATTTAACTGGGAATGATACTGTGATGAACTGCTGGTCTTGTGGTCTTTGTCCATAATGTGGTTAGCAATATTGAATAGTGGTTATTAGAAGCTTTTCTTATTTCCTCCTTTTTTTTTTTTTTTTTTTTTTAAACTCCTGTTGCTGTGATTTTGAAAGGATCTGTATCTATGCTATTCTGCATGCTAAGAGTGCTGTTTTTCTTTGGAATACCAACCTGGATTTATCCTTACCTTCACAACTGTTACTGTAAAAGCCATGTTCAGTTCTCTGTGTAGGTTGTTGTACCCTAAATATGATCTCTTTCAAAATCAACATTCTTTCAGTAGGTTTAGAAAGTAAGTAATGCATATGTGTAGCAAGTAATTTAGCTGTCCAGAATTTCCCTGTTCAAACTGTAATATTGCATAAGGAATTACCAACCCGTAATTTTGATTTTGTGCTTTTTCAGTATCTTGGTTGAAATCTTGCATGATACTAGTTAAAAAACCCAAAATAACACAAACACCCACACCCTGAAGAAAGAACACCCCAAAACAAGAACCCCATCAATCCACCCTTTTAATTTAAGACATCACTTGAAAAATTCAAGATCATGTTGGTCTTGATAGTTGACTGATGTGCTTTAAACATAGAGGAACAAATAGAACAACATGTAGGGAGTGGTGGTTTTGTCTTTTGAGTACCAAACTGCCTATTTCCACATCTTCACAACTGTCATGGTAAAAGCTGTGCTCAGTGATGTATATAGGTGCTATGCAAGTTGGTTGGGTAGTGGGTAGTGTCTGTGAATCTAAGCTTCCTAATTTTTAACATTTAATTGAAAAAGAAAAAACTTAGAATACTTCACCAAAGCAAAATTAGCTTCACTTGTATTGCATTAAAAAAAACCCAACACATGTCAACAGAAGCAGCTTGTTTTCCTAGGAAGGGTTGGGGGGGTTGTGCTGTGGAAGGGGAGGGACGGTTTGGAGAACTTTGCACTGCTGCTTTTCAGTGGCTTTGGCTCATTTTGGTGTACGATAGCCCAAAGTGGCCTGTGGCTTGTGAGTAGTTAGCAGAAATCAGGAAGGACTGAAATAGCTGTCATTGCATAGAAGTGGGCTGGAAATTAAAATAGAGACCACCTAGCTGCCACAGATCATGAAGGAAGGCAGCATCCATACATCTCCTCGTGGTCATGCTGCATCCTAGGATTTCTGCTTCTCTAGTCCTTCCCTCAATGGGAAGACAGATGGCTGGTTGAGTCAAATTGTGTTAGGAAGAGGAAGCTTTTTGGTGTTCAGTTTTGTAGGTGCTTGAAGTAATATGGGCTGGACTTCAAAGTCTGTTTATTTTCCTTCTCCTGATGTTTTCCTTCTTATGTTTTGTAATTATGTGTGAGGTGTGAAGTTTGTATCTCACTACTGCTTTTATGGTTAGATATTTTTCAGCAGGAGTGAAAATTTCTCTCTCCTCTAACCTTATCTCCATTGTAGGTTATCAAAGCCTCGTAGTCTGCATTTGGGAAGTTTATGGGGTTGAGAGGTAATGCTTTATGGTTAGGCTGCTTTTGACTAGTGGTTGGAGGATACTCAATCTTCTGAAAGTTTTGTAGTGCCTGCCAGATGAAGACCATGTCTGTATGCTCTCCATGGCATGAAGAGGAAGACAGCCCTTCTCTTTGTCTAAGGTTTGGTAGCTTCAGTCTGGCAAGCCTGTGTATTATTCTGTGGGGAATGACTTCTGAGTCTGAACTTTATAGCTTGACAGCGGGATTAACGTGCTTGGTGATAATACAGATGTGATAGTACTCGCTCCTGTTGTGGGCAGTTTCTTGAAGAAATACAAAAGAAGTGTGTGAAATTGAGTACCACATCAATTTTTGTTTCTTAGAGCCAGTTGCTGTTGAATTCTGGGTAAAGTAATGTAATAATGTTGGGAGAGCCTGAAAAATTATTCCAGGTACAGCACCATTCTTCCTAGGAACTGTAAGGTATAAGCAGGGGGAGAAAAAAAGTGCACAAAACCCCTAGAAAAGCAGTAATGCTTGTTATAGCTGATGCGACTGGAAAATTGATTATAACTTTTTTTTCTACTGATATTTTGCCCCGCCACAATAATGTAGTCCTGTCTTTAGACAGCTTCTATAGTGAATGTATTGTGCTTGCTTTCACAGGCTTGTTGAGTTGAAATTAAGAAGAAATTATAGTTAGAAACAAAGAAACTTTACTTTTGGTGATTTGTAACACTCCAAAGGTCAAAGCAAATGTGTTTGTGGTTGTGCTGAGAGACTGTAAGTGCTTTGATCCTGAGTTACTGAGGATTACATACTTAGTCTAAACTATTGACTTTAAAAATTGTATTAGTAAGAAAAATTAATTCCATATTAGAATAGCAAAATTTACTGACACTTGTGTTTCTGATGCCCTGTCTTTTCAGAAAAAAATTGTGACTGAAAAATAGTAAATCTTATGTCTTAAACTTGTCAGTATCTTCATTTAGAAAACCTTTGTCATAGATTCAGCTAAGAATATCAGATCTTTTAAGCCAGAAAACAAAAGCCTGCTCCTTCTTGAGAAAAATAGAAAAGGACTTGCATAGTATCTGTACTGTTTCTGATTATATATCAAAATGTTTGAATTTTCTGTGCTTCTAAGAGCTAGTTTTTATTCTAACTCATTAAATAATCCAGCAAGCCATCTGGCATGTGCATGTGCAAAAGGAAGAAGAAATCTAAGCTTTTGATTAGTAACAATAGAAAATTCCCCAACCCTGCAGCTGAGCCTACATTTTATGAAAATTTTATAAATTCACGTGACTCAACTTCTAATGCTTAACTGCTATATACCATTTTAAAGAGGTTGATTATCTGATCTTGTTTGATCAGTATTGCCACATCTTCATAGAAGTAAAGACTTGAGGGCCTATTTTATTGGGCATGGTGCACAATGTGCATGCTGGTGAGGGGCAGGTAGCCTCTCCTCATTGACAGGGAAGTGTGCATGCACTGGCTGGTGCTTTAACTTGCATTACCAACTTGAGCTCAACCACAGAATCCTTTTGATACCTTAACAGCAACAAGAAAACCTGTGCCTAGACCGTGCATGCCCAGTTTGTTTGGATCGACGGCTTATTTGGTGGTGTAATTCAGCTTTAGAAATGGATTTACTGAGAATAGATATTAGTTGAGCGGGTTTTGATAAACAGTGTTTTCTGTTTGAGCCAGTTAGTGTGGGGAGCTGCTATGCCCTCTCAGCTCACTTCAAAATGCCCAGGCCCATGGCTTGCACTGGTGTTAGGGGCAAGGTCTGGTTGTCAGCAGAAACCCTCCATTCAGTCATGCCTGCTGATGTGACAGTGCCTCTGCCTGCAAAGCCTCTGGCCCCAGATTTCAGCTGTTTTACTGAGCAGTTAGAGAGGAGTCATTGCTCCTGCCACAGTTGTATTCTTTGCAGCACTTGAGGCTGACAGATAGAGGAGATCTTTTGGCAGCCTCCAGCAGCTGGTGGTGTCTGCTGGTCTGGTGAATCCATTGTAAAGAAAAGAGATGAAGCCATGGAGAATGTGAGTTAAATGCCAACCTGCTGCGTCTAAATTGTCAGGTAACTTCTGGTACAAAAAATGAAAATGTGAAATGAGTAAGCAGAATGGCTTGAAAATGCAGGGAACCAAAGGTTGGCATTGAAGATTAGGAAAGCCTGATGTCTGCTATCCATTGGTGTTACGCTTCTTACAATGGATGAATTGGACTCCTGCTTGATGAGAAATTGATGTTTCAGTGTAGCCGTTCAAATGTGGGGTCGTAGCAAAGACAGGTGGTGGCATTAGAAATTTGTGTGAGGGCATTAGGTGCTTGGGTGAGGGGTCAAGGGGGTAGCGTGGGTGGGGGAGGAGGCCATGAGCTGAGATAGATGTAAACAACCCATCCTGCATCAAGACTGCAGCCAGTTGGAGGAACTCCTGGCTCAGATATGTTCAAGATAGAGCGACAGCTGCTGTGGGGAGAGGCTCTTGAGATGTGGGGAGTAGGTGCTCTGAAAGATGCTACTGGAGACATATGGAGGGAAAGACTTAGGTGACAGAAGAGAGAGACTTTAGGATTTGTTGTGGTTTAACCCCAGGTGGCAACTAAGTCCCACACAGCTGCTTGCTTACTCCCCCCCCCAGTGGGATGGGGGAGAGAATCGGAAGGGTAAAAGTGAGAAAACTTGTGGGTTGAGATAAAGACAGTTTAACAGGTAAAGCAAAAGCCACACACACAAGGAAAGCAAAACACAGAATTCATCCACCCCTTCACATGGGCAGGCAGGTGTTCAGCCATCTCCAGGAAAGCAGGGCTCCATCATGCCTAACAGTGACTTGGGAAGACAAACGCCATCACTCCAAACGTCCCCCCCCTTCCTCCTTCTTCCCCCAGCTTTATATGCTGAGCATGACATCATATAGTATGGGGCATCCCTTGGGTCAGCTGGGGTCAGCTGTCCCAGCTGTGTTCCCTCCCAACTCCTTGTGCCCCCTCAGCCTCCTCGCTGGTGGGGTGGGGTGAGAAGCAGCAAAGGCCTTGGCTCTGTGTAAGCACTGCTCAGCAGGAACAAAAACATCCCTGTGTTATCAACGCTGTTTTCAGCACAAATCCAAAACAGAGCCCCATAGTAGCTACTATGAAGAAAATTAACTCTATCCCAGACAAAACCAGCACAGGACTATATAGGGACTCCAGAACAATGTTAGAGGTCCTCTGGAGAGGACCAGAGCAGCATTTATGGGACCCCATGGTAGCCCCAGGAGTATGTACACCCCATGGCTGACCAGCCGGATTCTTTTCCTGGACCATGTAGCTTCCCCCTTAGGACAGGGAGGCCATGTCAGGAGCCACTGTGCTACCCAGCTTACCTCCTGGGCTGTACCACTTCTCCTGCTGAACAGTGAAGTCATATAGTTTGTAAAATTGTGCCTACGTCTGTGATGAAAATGTTTGGTATCTGAGCCCATTTGGTCCTAAACTGTGACAGTCAGTCAGGAGATGGTGTGTGAAGCTGAGGGACCCTTGATAGCCGTTGTCTTTGAAGCGTGTTCAGTTTAGTAAAGCAATGAAAGCATCCTAATAAAAAACACAGTTTAAACATCTATGGGGTGTGTAGAGTTTTATACTAGTGCTCTTTCCTGTATGTTTTTTAAAAATCTGATCTCTTACCTTTCCTTAATGCTGCATATTGTAAATCTGTCCAATTCACACAGTGATCTTATACTGTGCTTTTTAGGTATATAATAAGGGGAAACTAGCTTCCTATTTGTTTTCTCCTCCTCTTGTTCCTCCTCTTCGTTTGGAAATTTTGTCCTATCCCATTTTTTTCCATGCTACTTTGCAACATCAAAGTACTTTTACTTCTCAAAGTCACACAGAGGAGGGAGGGGAAACAAGCTGCAACTGGAAATATTGCCTACCTATGCATGCAAAGACAGCCCATTGGATATTTGTTCTCTTTAGGCAAGAAAACCTTTTTTAAACCAAGAAATGTAAACAGCTGAGATTCACATTTAAATATAATTTTACAAGATATTGATGTACCAATTCGAAACTTTCAGTCACTTTTTTTTTTTTCATTAGCATACTGTGCTGGTACCAATAATACTGGGAGAAATGAAAGTTTATTTAAAAAAAAAAAAAAGAAACAAATGCAAAAGCAGCTGGTGAAAGAAAATGTGGTAGTGAGAAATATCATCCTACTGCCTTGAATTACATCTGTCTTTAAATGCTTCCTCTGGACAATTCCTGTTGTTCTACTAAGTAGTCCATATTTCAAGGTAATGGTTTTATACTTATGCAAACTCTCAAACAATTTGTGTTTGTAGGATAAGCAACAGGCATGAGGGAATAGCGCAACGTTCTGAGCTGTTAAAAGTGTGCCTAAGTAGTAGTAGTAGCTGCACAGTGCAACAAAATTGTATGACAATACTGAGGACATAAGTGCTGCTACAGTTACTATTTTCTATAATAGATATGGTCATTACTTGATAACACAGTGCAGTAGCTGTCACAAACCGTTTTTCCTGTTAGGAAGACTGTGGTTTTTCTCTTTTATAGTTCATATTTCAGTGCATTAGTGTGCTGACCATAATGTCGGTGACTTTCCAAGTTAATTTTTATTGCTTCCCTTTATAGTGGATTTGGTATAGAACATGAAACTGATTAAAATGACCAAAATAAAAAAGAAAAGTGAGGAAAAAAGTTCATTTTTTCCTTTTTCTCTCTGGTTGCTTTGACCATTTTCTATTATTTATCAGAAGTTTAGACAGTTCAGTGACTGTTTTTCAGGCACTTTATCCTCAGTAGTGGAGCTTTGCATTCTTTACAGGATGATGAATGAGTTGTGGGTCTTCTCCTATGGAGTGTCCATGTATTCCTCCAGAATATCTTTTGCTATAAAATAATTTCTGTAATGGGAGTTTTTGCTTAAAATGTCCTCTATGTGTATTGTGACCCGTTAGATGCCTGAACTTGTACGGCCTTTGTTCTTGAAAGGAGAGCTCTCAGAATAAGAGCTGGAGGTTAGGAATCTCCACGTTCTTTGTTTCCATGAGGTTGCCACCAGCTGGGTGGCTCTGTGAAACCTATGTAGGCCATCTGTGGATGTAACAATTTATTTTCCACTGCATTTTATAGCAGTAATTAAAATGATCCTCCCAGAGTTGCAAACTGTCTCCATAATGTGAAAACACTCTGGATAAATCCTCAATTTCTGTCAAAAATAGAAGTGACCTCTTCACCTCTTCTTTCTAACAGCAAGATTGCACACACAAGAAATAAATGTAACTTCAGTATCAGTGTGTTTTATACAGGGATACTGTTCTGCTGATAATACTTGTTTTTTCTGGTCAGTGTTGCTTTCTCAGTGGTAGCCAGGAAAGAACAACCTCAACCTGTTGGAAAGGGTATTAATGTCTGGATTTCACAATCTCTGCTGACTCATTTATTAGTTTCCCTGGTGTCTTCACCACTTTGTTTCACTAGAACTTTTTTCCTATGATGCTAATAACTTTTGTGATTCTAAATGTTATTTAATGTGGAGTTTGGTAAACATTTCTGCACCTTGATGGGACTGCAAGGGACAAGAGCTATGAAATAGGAAGGTTCTTGCATGGCTGTTTGCGCCCTTCATTGACACAGAAGTAACTCAAACTGGTGTCCTGCAGTGCCTAGGGACAACATGATGACAAGTGAGATGAAAGTGGTATCTGATTGGTTGTAGCTAATGGCTTCAGTCAGTTATACTGGATTTCATGTCTGATGAGGCTTGCTAACAGCATAAGCTGGTGAATCTAGTGTCCTTGTCTCAAAAAGGTTAGTGAGATTTAAATGAGTCAGGTGTCCTGCTGCTAACAGGATTTAAGTTATGCTGAACTGTTATCAGAGTAAATGAGTTCCTTGTGATATGGCCTACTTAAAACACTTTTATGAGAAGGTCTGTTAGCAAATTTTTAATGGAAATTACTCTTACTCATGTTTTAGGAATTACATTTTAGTACATCTAATTGCTTTCAAGAAAGTTTGAAGTATATACTCTGTGACTAGAAAAAAACCCCATATGAAATATCATTTTCTTTTATACAGAATGCATCAAAATCAAAGATGAAGAAAAAAACAACTAAAACTCAAGAAGCCAAAAAAATCTTGAAGAAGAAATTTAAAGTCAACACAAAAATAGTCTTTACTGAAGATGGAGAGGTAATATCAATTCAAAATAACTGTATTTTGGTGGAAACTGAATTTGTGGTACCTGTAAAGACAAAAATACTTATACTTTGTATAAAAAGATACACTTTTCAGAAGTGTGTGGTTTTTGCAATTTAAGTTTTCCAAACTGTTCAGCTTCCATTTAGAATTCAATTCCACTGGGAAAGAGGAATGCTGAGCACTGACCTCTTTTCACCTTTGTATGTATAAGCTACTTGTATGAGAGTTGTTAGTGGATGTACAGAACCATACCTCTTTTCTGCCTATTATCTTCAGTTTCAAGTGGAATCAAGAGCCTATTTTTTCCTTACAGAAATGTAAAAGAATTTTCCTGTAGGTATTTGCCAAAGCTCCCACAAGTCTTGAGTTAGTGTACTGGAATTAAAAGAAGTCCCTGGTTTTCTTTCCATCATTCACTACTTCTAGATTAAATGTTTTGTTAGGAAAGCTAAGGAAGTGCCAAATTTTCACCTACTGGTGCTGATGTAGCAGTGCATTGAAATTTGCCAGTAATTTACTTGTATCCTTAGTATCCCTTGGAAAAATATATTGATTTTATACAGAAAGGAATTACTGTGGATGCTAGTCACTCTAGGGTTTCATTGTGGTGATAACCTCGCTAGCAAGTCTCCATGCTCCATAAACTTTTCTAACATTTGATTTCACAGCTTCAGATGCTGTACGTTGTTTTTCCATTTCCAGCATTAAGAAAAAAGTAGCTTTTTTTTTTACTCTAGATTAATTTCAGTAGGGCATAAACTGAAAGACAGGTCACCTTTGCAAGTATATAATTTGCTTTTGTGACCAAATAAAATAAAACATTTTATATTGCAGGTGAAGGGAGTATAGCCATATAATTACCGACAAAATTTAAAGGGTCTTTGAGGTTGCCCCATTGACTGGAAATCATATCCTCAGATTTTTTTGGATATTCAAAAGCTGTTGTCTCATCTTAAAATACGTATGCACTTGTTTTATGTATCTATGCAATGAAGCAAAAAGGAGCGAGGATGGAGAAAAAAAATAGCACAAGGATTGTAGTTAGAAAAGTAGCACAATAGAGAAGGGGTGACTTATTTAAGGAAACATAAAGTTGCATCTATGGATGTTGTTCCTGCTTTTTTTCTGAGCTATGTAAAATTGCTTTGAAGTTTTACTGTTCAACTCCACATGCGTCTCTTTGATAAAAGAAAACTCCTTTAAGAAATTTATCTTTCTAGAAAATACAAGTACACAAACTCCATTTTATGAAAG
>VYZV01007233.1:40346-55969 GCA_013401275.1 Pandion haliaetus | reverse complement strand
CCTTGCCCTCCTGCCCCGGCCTCTCCTGCCCGGGCCTCCCTTGCCCTCCTGCCCCGGCCTCTCCTGCCCGGGCCTCCCTTGCCCTCCTGCCCCGGCCTCTCCTGCCCGGGCCTCCCTTGCCCTCCTGCCCCGGCCTCTCCTGCCCGGGCCTCCCTTGCCCTCCTGCCCCGGCCTCTCCTGCCCGGGCCTCCCTTGCCCTCCTGCCCCGGCCTCTCCTGCCCGGGCCTCCCTTGCCCTCCTGCCCCGGCCTCTCCTGCCCGGGCCTCCCTTGCCCTCCTGCCCCGGCCTCTCCTGCCCGGGCCTCCCTTGCCCTCCTGCCCCGGCCTCTCCTGCCCGGGCCTCCCTTGCCCTCCTGCCCCGGCCTCTCCTGCCCGGGCCTCCCTTGCCCTCCTGCCCCGGCCTCTCCTGCCCGGGCCTCCCTTGCCCTCCTGCCCCGGCCTCTCCTGCCCGGGCCTCCCTTGCCCTCCTGCCCCGGCCTCTCCTGCCCGGGCCTCCCTTGCCCTCCTGCCCCGGCCTCTCCTGCCCGGGCCTCCCTTGCCCTCCTGCCCCGGCCTCTCCTGCCCGGGCCTCCCTTGCCCTCCTGCCCCGGCCTCTCCTGCCCGGGCCTCCCTTGCCCTCCTGCCCCGGCCTCTCCTGCCCGGGCCTCCCTTGCCCTCCTGCCCCGGCCTCTCCTGCCCCGTCTCCTTTGCCCTCCTGCCCCGGCCTCTCCCGCCCCGGCCTCCCCCGCCATCCCACGCCGTGTCCCCAGGGCAGGTCTGGAGCTGCTGCTCCCCTGCACGGGCCTGGGCTGGCGTGGGTGCCTGATGGCTTTTCCCACCCAGTGGCCCAGAGGATCCTGAAGGCAAAGAATCACGTCTTGTCGATTGGAGGGAAGAAATACCCGCTGGAAGTGACGGCGCACGTTGCGGAGCTGAGCCCCGATGAGGTAGCGATGAGCAGACAGCTCCTGCCCACGCGGCCGTGACAGCCCCAGCTGCCTCCCAGGCCAGCTCTGTGCCTGGCAGACATGCTCGGGAAGGGAGAGTTCGCTCTCCCCTTTGATCTTAATTAGACTTACAGCAAATCACTTTTATTCATATTCAAATGAGGAATTATTTTTTTTTCTGTGCTAATAACGCAGGGACAGCCAGGCAGGCTGTGCACTTGGTTGTTTGGTATTTGTGCCTGTCAAAGCAAGGAAGAATAGTCAGACTGGAGGGAAGGGGCACTTTTCCCCAGCCCATCTGGTGACACGCAGGGGATCCTGTTAATGCCTCTGCCATGTCATTAGCTCGACACCGTGTCATTATGGACACGCTCCTTCTCAGGAGAGCTTAGGAGACTGATATGCTGATGTCTAGGAGTCACTGGAGGGAGAGTTCTTGTCTCTTCCTCCAGTTTCAAGAGAGTATGGTAGTAGCCGTGTCGCACATTTTCATGCCTGAGCGCTGAAAACAAGGGCACAGGAGTTACCCTGGCACTGCAGACCTTTCTGCAAGCCTGTGGTGCCAGACTGCTTGAAGGTCTGCAGCCGAAGCTCTGGGAGAGGAAGAGGGCAACTGTATTTCAGGTGCAGAAGGGCTAGTGTGGATTTTTTGGGTTTGGACTGTTTGCAGAGCTCCCAGTGTGTAGAAGTGGGGCTGCATCTCTGTGCGATTTGCCGCTCGCATTCCTTGTTTGCAGAAAGCTTTTGACTATGTGTACAAGGTCCAAGAGTTGCTTGGGCTGGCTGGGTCTTTCAGTCCTGCCTGTGTTATGCTCCCATCTCATTTGAAAGCAGGGTGCTGAAAGAGAGGTGGCAGGTCATGTTGTCTCTTCTGTCATAATAACGCAGGGGCTGTGGCAAGCGTCAGGTGCATTTGCTGCCCCCCGTGCCTTGCAGGGGGGTTATTTTTGGTCCTTGCTCTCTCACTCCCTTGCTGTCTACTTGCAGATCTTCGTACGTGCGTGCATGACAGTTGACTATGGTAAGCTTCCTGCTGGCAAAAACCTCCTGAGGAACTTGCATAAAAGCTACAGCAATGTGCAGTTGGACTTTGACTCCAAGAACACACACTGCATAGTCAAGGGACCATTCACTGAGCTGCAGGCCTTCAGCAGAGACCTGCTGGGCAGCCTGAACCTCAAGAGCCAAGCCATTGGAGAGATCCTCCTGCCAGATTCCAGCCATGTGGCCAAAGAGACCAGAAGGCATGATCATCAGCAAGTGCCTGACTCCACTAAGTCAGCAGGAGAGACAGCAAAGCTGCCGAATTGGGAGCAGGTCTGTGAAAAGGCAGTTAAAGTCCCATCACCTCGGGACCCAGTGGATGGGGAAGCTGTGGAACAGCTGGAGGACTTTTCCCTAGTGATGGACTCAGACATTTACTTGTACTTGCAGCGGTTCTGTGCTGCCGAGTACCAAGGTGTGCTACGGCGGCATTGTGTGGATGTGGTAGATGTTAGCAGTGATGGCATCGCCATACTGTACCTCCAACCATCTGCAGGTATGTCTGGGGACATGGACGCCTTGCAACAGGCCCGCCTGGCCCTGCAGCAGCTTTACCAGCAGCTGGAGGTGAGCTTGCGCAAGGAAAAGATCACCAAGAGAGGACTGGATGTGGACAGCCAGGCACTCAGGGCTCTGACACATGAGCTGCAGAAACTGTATCCCCAGTTGCTCTGCCATGAGGATGAGAAGCAGCTTTACCTTATTGGAAACCTCATTGATGTGTCCCAGGCCAAGCAGTACCTTCAGGATTTTGGCACCAGAAGAGGTGCCACACACGCGGTTGACATGCTCAGCAGCTCCCTGCCCTCACACCCAGCAACGTCCTGCACCACCAAGGCTCCACTGCACAAGCCCAAAGCGCCTGCGGACACCTCAAGCTCAAGGCTCAGCCCAGGCAGGCCGGAGCTGAAAGGTGAGCTCAAGCTAGCTGCCAACTTCAGCCCTCTGAAAGCTGACAGGTCTCAGGCCAGCCGGGGCCTCTTGCTGAATCAGGACTCTCCACCGGTGGGACAGGCACAGCTTTCTGGAAAACACTTATCAGAGACAGATGCTCTAGGTCCAAGTGACCCAACAGCACTGACCCAGCAGTACCAGCCTCATGTCTCTACAACAGATGTGGTTTTGGGGTCAGCAGCAGAGTCTCATCAGAAGGACCCCAAAGAATGGGACCATGTGAAAGGAGGTGCCAGGCTTACAAGACACAAGACCCTGTCTCCCTTTGGGGACAAAGAAAACAGCACTTTGCAGCATCCTGGGGACTCTAAAGGCTCAGGTGCCGTCAAGCACCACCCCCTCGCTAGCACGTCTAGTACCTTTGACACGACAAGGACCTCTTCTGCTTTAGATTCTAAACCCTCTGAATCCAGGTCTCTGCTGCGACGTTCCAACAGCTTCTCCCTGCCAAGGTCAAAGGAAAGCGACAAGTCCCAAGACACTGGCAGGGCAGACAGTGGAGGCAGTAGGGTGAGTGAAGAAATGAGCCTGGACTCTCTGCAGTGGTCTTACCTGAAAGACGTTTGCCGTGCTGCTATTGATGAACTGTGCAGGCATGGAGGTGTGCAGATCTCAGAGCATCGTACGGGGGACTGCACTGTGCTGACGCTACAGGCAGCGGAGAGGAGCAAGCTTTTCCAGGCTAAATGGAAGGTGGAAGCTCTTGTGCAGAAGTGTCCTGACCTGGTGTGTCAGAGTATGAGCTACTCGGAGCTCGCTGTAGATGGTCCAGATGACAGTGCCCTGAGTGAACTGTGCAGCCTCCTGCGAGGAAAATCCCCTCAGGTTGGACTCAGCAAAGACAAGTACAAGCTGTATCTTGCCTGCCCCAAGGAGATGCTGCCAGGAGTGACTGAGGCCTTCCACGTGTTTTCTACCAGGAGGCTCCGTGCCCTGAAGTCTTCATCCTTGTCTCCAGGACCAGAGAGTACAGGGCCCTCGAGTGTCAGCCAGCCAAGCAGAAGCCAGGACACGGTGCGGGGTGCAGCCCTTCCTGGCAGCCTGGAGTCCCTGCAGCACCTGAACATTAGCGATAAAGCAGACCATGCAAATGTGCTCAGGGCTTTCTGGCTGTCAGAGGCTGAGGAAAAGAGGTTCCAGCAGGCACTGGGGCAGGAGGAGGCCAATGACCATGTTGATTCTGGGGCTGTGCAAGGAGGAAGCTGCCTTCTGAGCCCTAGTGTAGCGGATAAGCCAAGTCCTGCTGGTCTGAGGGAGTCCCAGGAACAGCCGAAGACAAAACTGTCGGGGGGGGAGCCTGACGTTGCACGGCTAAAGCAGGTTTTGCCAGACAGATTCCAGTTTGCAAGAAACAAGAACAAAGGAGGCCACAATGAAGCGATGGGACAGCTGCACTCAGCAGTTCCTGCAGCAGATGGTGCTCCTCATTCCCTGCCCACCTGGCTGTACAGGGCTACGGCTACCGAGCCACCTGAGGCCGCAGCCAAACAGTCACCTCCAGCAGAGCCCGGGGGCCAGGAAAGGGCCCTGCTCTCAGCCGGCAGGAGCAACGTGCCGGAGGAGCCTGACCTCTCGTCACAGCAGACAAGAGGCCCCAGCCTTGGACAGGAAAGTGGCAAGACCCTTCTGGGCCAGTGTGATGCTTGCCAGGGCTCAGGTGTGACCTGCCAGGCTCCCTGCGGTCATGCTTTGTGCAGGACATGTTTTGCAGCGGACAGCACGCACCCAGCTTGCTGCAGCTCCTCCTTGGTTTCCCCGAGCCGCAAGATCGCGGGGACATTCAAGATCTCCTCCCTGTCTCAGAGTCTGCCTGGCTACTATCGAGACCTAACGCTCCAGATTGCCTACAACATCCCTGATGGCTTGCAAGGGGTAGGTACCCACCATGGGGACTTCCCTATCCCATTGCAGGACATGCAGTGGGTTCTGTCAGTGTGGCTGGGGCAGGGTGGGGCGGGCAGCCACAGTTCCATGGCCCACATGCGAAGCAGCAGAGGTGTTGACTTGTGGAAGGCAAAAAGTTCCACACCAAGTCTGGGAGCAGCTCGCTGCTTTTGAAGAGTATGTGACCTCTGGTTTTAGTTCAAAGTGACTAGCAGCCCATGGGGGCCACAGTCATCTGTGTGTGTTCAAGCTGGACAGAATCTCAGAAGCCAGCTCTGAGGCACAGCACTTGGGTTGTTGTTTAAAATAAAATGCTGTTTTCCTGTTCTAAGGTTGGTGACCCCCGCCCAGGACAGCCTTACAAAGGGGGAAATTTCTATGCCTTCCTGCCTGACAACAGGGAAGGGCAGAAGACAGCAGTGCTGCTGAGGAAAGCATTTGAGCATGGGCTGACATTCCAGATCAAGTCCTGCAATGGGGAGGAAAGAGTGACATGGGGCCTTATCCCACACAAAACCTCCTGGGATGGAGGCAAAGCCAGGTATGGCTCAGCTCATCCCAAGCTTCCAGGTGTGGTTTTTTTTTTTTTAGCAATCAGAGGAGGAGAACCGTGGGCTCCAGTTCAACATACCCTGGCATGGGTGGCTCTTCCAGGCTCCCACAATGGCAGAGTTGGTGCCTCCCTTTGCTTCAGCTTGCAGGGCAGCTGTGGTATGGCAGGCCAGCCCTGGCAGCCTCCAGCTGGAGATAAAGCCCTTGCCCGTCCCACACCCGTAAGTTCCCCATGGACGAGAATTCTGGGCCCTGTTCACTTACAGCCTTCCTAGCTTTTCCCATCACAGCGTTCTGCAGCCAGCGCTGGGTGCAAGCTGTACCTGCGGGCAGCAGCAGCTCCCAGGGAGCAGGACTTCCACCCTCAGCCCCTGTTGAAGGGATGGGGCAAAAATAAACTGCTGCTCCCTTCAGTGGTTTTAGCACCATCAGCAGCATTTACACCACTTCCCTCTCTGCCCCACAGGAATGGCTATCCAGATGCCCAGTATCTCCGCGAAGTTTGCGCAGTACTGAAGAAACTGGGCATTGCGTGAGACTCCATGCCTGAGCGGCTGCAGCCCGTGCCTTCGCTTCACCTTCCTTTCCAGTTGTCAAAACTGCAGCTTAACACAGACAGCGCAGGAAAAAGCAGGGGTTTCTCCAAGGAGCTCCTGTGTCCCCAGAGGTAGCCAGAAATCTGCTCATTAGTGACAGCAGCACTCCACTGCTGCCCCCCCCCTCCCCCCCCCCCCCCCCCACCCCCGCCGAGCCTCAGCATGGAGCAGAGCTTCCCTGAAACTCCAGCTCCTCCTGGATGCATGTCCTCACCAGCCAGTTACGCAGCTTGTTTCAACAACAGCTCCTGGCTGAGCCCCGGAATGGCTTTCAGCAGCACGACCCAAACCTGGGCAGGAGCCAGCATGTAGTCCAGCCCCAGTTTCTGGAAGTCTCTTCTACCTCTGGCCACTACGGGCAGGTTCCAGCTCAGCCACCACCAGAGCCTTTGCCAGAGCTGAGCTGTCTGATTTCAGCTGTCCAGTCACACATTTCAGTCCTCAGGTAGACAGCCCTGAGCTACAGCCCCTCCCCAGCACCTGCTCTGGAGCCAGCAAGCAACCCAGTGCTCTCTTGGGGAGAGCATTAACAGCTTTCAGCGCCCAGGACAGCTGTCTCCCGTGAGAATATACAGGCATGGACAGTCTCTAAGCAGAGAAACACAAATAAAATTTATTCCTGCATTTTTAGTAGTGGTTGTTCACACCTTGTCTTGCCCTCAGCCCAGGCACCTATTTCAATCCCAACTGGCTACAGACACCCCCCGACAGAGAGTAAAGTGCAGAGGAAACAAAAATCACCATAGAGCTGCCCTGCAGAACAGGGGAACAATTGAGGCAACAATTAATGGTTGTCCTTGAGAGCAGAGCCATCTTCTCACCCTGGGAGAGTTAGAATTTATAAACTGAACGTGTCCACCCAGTGACTGCCTGGAGAAGCAACAGAAGTGCCCCAGAGGCTGAACTGGGAGCAGAGCATTCATTCCAACGGATGATTGAGCAGCGTACCACCGAGGGTTTTGTTATGCTTTTAATTAACATTTGAAACACATAAGGCATATGGTAACATTAGACAGAGGAGCATTACACATCATAGTCATGTAAACAGCATTGGCACACTTGCTTTCTGTCCAGCTTGGTTACATGCACAAAGCAGAATATAGTTTTTAAACAAAGATTTTTCCCTGTGTCTGTAGGATGGGTATCACTCATGTCACATACCTGTAAATCAACACGACTCAGACAGTACAGACCAGACCATACGTTGCAAGAGGCTCAGTCTAATGCATTTCACATCACGCTCATGTACTACTTGCCAGTCACGCTTCGCCAGCACCAGGGCTTAGCACACTAGAGACTTCATTAGGCAACAAGAGTGGTTTTACACCTATGACAGCAGCTGTAAGTGGGCCAGGATCCTGCACTGATTAAAGCCTGAGGCTCCCCATGCTTCTTACTTCTCCCTGGTCAATCAATTCTAGTTTAATACAGGCATCTGAAATGAAATGTACAGCTAAACTCCTTCCCCTGTCTCAAAGTACTTGGCAGGGGTCACGCTCCTCCGCACAGGCCAAGGCTGCTTCCACTCCCTCCTCCTGCAGTTAGCATGCAACACAAGTGAGCTTGAGAGAAACCAAAGAGTCAAAAACATGACAAAAGCTGCCTGGTGATTGATAGCAAGGGAGTTGCATTTTGTCCAAGACCAGCAGTACCAGTCTGGGAAGGCGACTGCAGTAACGGCACAGGAGTGGCAGTCGCACAGGCACCCCTGTGCTGAGCGGCCCCCCCACGGCAGCAGGCAGGGCCAGGGATGCCTCTCCTCTGCTCATGGACTCCTTACTCACGTTTTCCACTTGGACTCCTCACGACACAACCTTTGGGTCAGACAATCAGTAAAATAAACATTAAATTGCACTTCTGATTGATAGCTGGAATGGCACACGCAATTTAAGCACAGGAATCTCCCATTTCCTCAACAGCATGACTTCGCCCTAAACAGTTAAGCAACACTGAGTGGAATGATTTTTATCCTAGGGGTTTTGTTTGGTTTTTTTTGCTTTGGTCCGTAGTATACAAACCTGCTGGTTAACTTTGAGTTAAGACACTTGAAGTTGTTTTACATAGGTTCTATACTTATTGGCCCATAAAATGTTGGTCCATAAAAAAANAAGTAGAAAAACAAACCCAAAAGACAACCAACCGCAACGACCTGAAGCAGGGCATTGATCAGTGAGGCAGAAGAGAGCAAGATTAAAACATTGTTGCTACCAAGGGACATAAAACAGTCAGCGCTAAACCCTACAGATAGATAGTAACTGCTTAGCACTCCTGCCCTGATAAGGGCTTCAGAAATTTGTAGGTAGAAGATACGTGAGCAGCTGCCCGAAGAGAGTCGGGAGCTGGGATTGTTTGCAGAGAGCCAAGGCTGGGGCAGCAGGTAAAGCCTCACTCGAGGTCTAGCTGGAGCCAAACAGCTGCCCTGGGGGAGACAAGGGCTTTACAATAGCTCTTCTGGACTGGGGAGCACAGAACCACCAGGACAGCCCTGGAAAGGCTGTAATACATGGAAAGGGAGCATCTTATTCACAGTAAGTCAGACTACATCACCAGTGTTCAAAAAACAGAGCTAGCAAGAGTTGTAACAGGTTTTTGGCAACACTTTGAAAGGCCAGAATGGAAAAGGCTCCAGTGACTTCCCAGTCCTTACAGGCATGTAGAAGAAGGCACTGAGATACTGTTTTCTGTGGCATACGACAAGGCAGCATGTCAGAGGTGTCCTACGGGAAGCTGCAAGACTCCCACTTTCCTCCTTCACGCTGCACTGGGAGGGACAGACTGCGAGAGCCTCGCTACGCTGCCTGATCCAAGGCCATCCAAGTAAGGCACTGAGCACGCGCTTAGCCAAGAGTAAAGCAAGGAGAGAATGTTATTGTGAAACACAATTTGATAGTTTTCCCCCTTACAAGCGTGCAGAACCTGAAGATGTGCGGGGTTGTGTGACGTTTGAGCATGCTGCTCTTGCACCAAGGTGAAGTCCCGTTTCTTGAAGGAACAGGTCCAGACTTCCCATTTCAGCAACTTACAGTCCTTCTGTTGTCAGACCTGGTAAAGCAGCATTAGACACTGTTGGATTTAATCTAAATTAGCATGACAGGGCAGGTTGAAAAAGAGAAGCAGCAAGACTTTGGATTCAGAAAGGTTAAAAGTTGTGCTTGTGAGTTTCATCAGACCATGTTTATGAAGTTCACCTATCAAGTGCAGGAGGTGGACCGACGGATCTGTGACAAGGCTCCAGCCCTCCTCTGAGGTTGTAGGGAATGGGGTTGTTTTTAATACTTAGCCAGGGCAAGTCCCCTAGACACTGTGCCCACACATTTCTAAAGAACTAGGGTCTGAGCCCAAGCACCTGAAATACAAGCTGCACTGATAGACAGGAGCCCCGCTGGAGGATAGAGCTGGCCAAGGAAGAAGCACCCTCCTCACCCGCACAGGAACCCCCAGCCCTGTGCCATGCTTGGCTGCTCTCGAGCGGCGGAGGGGCTTTGCACACAGGGCCCTTCGCCCAGCGGGCGCCTTTCCTCCTCGGGGTTTGGTTAAGCAAGGCTCTGCTCCTGGAGCCTGAGCTCTTCCATGATGGGCAGCTCTTCTTGGTGCCCTCAGGTTTACCTTTTCAAATGCAAAATGAAGCCTAAAAGCCTGCAGCACCTAGAATCCATGGCAAAGCCTCAAAGCAAGCACAAACAGCACCACAGTCACTCAGGGCTAAAACCAGGGTCCAGCAGGAAGGGGGACACCACTCGTTAAGTGCTCACAGAACTAGGCTTGGGTCTCTGCACAGCTCTGTTTTCAAATGCACAGAAGAAAGAAAAGAGGAAGAGAAACCGAGTTCTGGTCTGGGAGGAGCACCCCAGGCAGCTCCTAAACCCCTGGTGCTGGAAGGGAGCCCAAGGGTCCCAGGACTTGCAGTTTCAGGGGAAGAAGAGCCAAGTCCTGCTGCAGCACTGAACCACGAGGCGAGAGCTGGTTTGAGTGGATATCTAAAGAGCTAGCTAGAAGAGAATGGAAAGCACAATTTAAACTGCTCACGATGCCCAGGCCAAGAGGCTTGACACAGAGCTGGGCAGTTTACCGTCTACACTGGTAACTTGGCGATAGCTTTACTGAGTGGCGTGCCACAGAAAGAGCCAGCCCAGGCTCCTGGGAAGCAGGCTTACAGGACTGGTTCTTGCAAGTTACTTCCCAAACTGCAACACCTCCCCAGCGCGCAGGGCACAGCGCAAAGCAAGCATTAACCGGCGCTTATTTTGTTCCCGTCTTGCTGAAGTCCGATTCAACGTTGCAGCCCTTCGAAATACAAACACGAGGGTGAAGTTTAGCCTTAACAATACCAACTTGGAGTCCAACATTAATAAAGCACAGAGCCAACATCAATTGTTCCAGTCATTTGAGACACAGTTGAGTCCTTACGGTCTCTAAAAATCAGACACAGTTTAGATCTCCCTATACAGTTTGGAATCAGAAAATAGACAAGATCAAGTTACCTAACTGAAACTTTTTCTTCTGTATTCAGACACAGATCAGCCCAGCCCAGCCCGTCAGGTTATTTGCCGACTGCACAGAGAAGTGACTGCAAATTAAGTGCAATATGCCATAGGCTCCAAAATGCCAGGACGGTTATTTACACGGCAGACAACGTGACGTGTTGCTATCTGACTGCTGTTAGCAGCCTACAGAAGCGGAGGGGAAAGAACAGGGTTACTGTAAACAGAAGAGTAGCCTGTGCTAGAATTAAACTAGGCCAGCCATGCTTTTCCTCTGGCTGTTGAGGAAACTTCCTAAGTTTCACCCATTCTCCTGCCGAACGAGCTTCTCAAAGGTGACAGTGCAAATGCTTCAGCAGGGCTCAGTTTCTGTGGAGATACCTGGCAGTTGCTACAGTATGTTACATCTTGACTTTACAGCGACAGGCTATGCAGTTGTTAGTCACCAACTGCCTGGAAGCTTCAGCTGCACTGCTAGAGAAAAATAAGGTTAGTCTGGAAATTCAGTAGAGAAGCAAGTGATTAGAAAAGTGTACGAAATAAACAGGCTTCAAAACAGAGAGCTAGGGCAGGAGGCATATCTGGCAAAGGGTCAGTCACAACAAGAGCATGCAAACCTCATCTGAACTTTAACCACGATGTTCTTGTACTGGTGAAGACGGAAGCTACTGATCTGTCCATTTCCAGGTCCCAAAGAGATCAGGGAGTTAAACCATGAATTCGCAATCTGCACACATCTTTTCTCCTTAGTTCTCTTCTTTTTTGGATTCTTCCTTGGGTGCTTCGGGAACCAGGATGACCTTTCCAACATTCTTCTTCTCTTGCATCTGCCTCATGGCATCTGCCACCTGGAAGCAACAGGAATCTCGTGAGACGCACACCCACCGCGCGGTGCAGTCATGCCCTTCCTGGGCCCCTTGGTCCACCCAGAGTAGTCCGAGGGCCACCCAGGAGGCAGCTTTCCCGGCAGTCCTAGCAAGTGCCAAGCATTCAGGTGCCTCTGCACAGACACACTTTGGACAGAGTTGGGCAGCTACCCCAGCCTGCCCATAGGACACCATCCCCAAGGATTCAGACCGACCAACTGTAACACACACAAGGATGCTCTGCTACGCGAACCGTAGAAGAGTGAAGCGCGTGCCACCACAGCTCCCTTTCCAAACAGAGGGGAGCACTGCAGAAACCCACCCAACAGCCAGAAGGACAATGCTTCTACCATCTACACAGCTGCGGAATAATACATGCTCAGATTTTTATTATTATTATTTTTAAGGAGAACAGCACCTGGGCCAGGCCTGGAATCAACAGTTTTCCTTAAGCATTTGCATCAGGCTCGTTCTCAGGTACTAACACCAACTGATCATTACCAAGTCCTTTGCTCCCCTGCAGTAAGTCCTATCCCAGCAAAGGATTTCCAAGGCAAGAACCTGACTCTGCCTGGACACGTCAATGCAACAACACTAAGCATAGCAGAGCTGCTGAAAAACCTGCTGCTCCCTTCCAATACCCTCATTCTGCTTCACCGCCTGCACCCTTTTCCACTCGTGGAAGGGCAGCAGCAACCTTCCCAGCTCTCTGCTTAATTACAGGGTGCAGAATCAGGGCAGACTCCAGTCTGATGCATAACCCAGCCCCTCCGTGGGCTGCTGCCGCCGCCCACAGAGCACAGCTGAGCACCTGTCTTATTCCATGGGGACGCTATCTGGCATTGCCCAGCTCTGTGCACTGGAGCAGAAGAGCCCAGCCACTCTACTCCCCCTTAATAACTTAAAAGGAAAAAAAAGCACTGAACATCTGAGAACAGATGGTTATTAAACATCGGCAACAGTTCAGCCCCCCTGAACAAGATGCTCACACTGAACCAGAGCTCACTGTGCAGGAAACAGTCACCCAGTACTTTCTGGGTGCTGCCAGCCTGTCTGTTAGCTCAGACTCACCTGATCAAAGGGCCATACAGAGTCTATTTTGGGCTTGATTTTGCCTTGACTGTACAGGTTAACCAGCTTGGCTACAACACCTCCAACAAGCTCAAATTCTTCATCCATATATCCAAGGTGGTAGCCACACACAGCCTTGTTATGGTGTAGGAGCTGCAAGGCATTGATGCTGAACTGGTTCCACCAGGTTTTAGCCATAGCCATGAGGTTCTTCTTCTGCCCGGTGAGAAGGTTTGCTACCCCTAAAAGGAAGGCAAGCCACAGGTGAGCTGGAATCAACACAACACGAGATGCAGTAGGCATCCCACGTAACAGCTCAGACAATACGCAGGGTAACAGCCGCTCGCTCACACAGTGATGGAGGACAGAGGTGAGAAATGGATCACATCAGGATCTGCCCAGCCAACCTTCAATGGAAACAGGTACCTGCCTCAGCCTCAAGATACACAGAATTCGGATTATCAGCACCCATATATTGCAAAAACATAGAACAACTCCTCTCTTAGGAGGGCAGGGCAGCACAGCTAGACTGGAGTGCGGGCAGAGGCAAGAGAGGGTTACAAGTCACATCCAGCCAGGCTGGCGGGACAGCGCTCCCCTTCTCCTACAGCCAGGCTTCTTCAGGGGAGCCACACGCTGCAATGGCTGGGACAACAGAAGCAGCACACTGGTGCAAGTATCTGGAATCCCACTGGGGGCTGTGTGAGGGCTTTGTCTACAAGACAAAAATCACAGTGTTTCAGGGCTGGGGAATGGAGAGATAAGTATTCAGCAGCCTCAAACCTCATCACCCACACATCCTCTAGAAGAAAAGCAAGGCTCTATTAGTGCTATGCATTAAGTCAGCCCAGACAAAGCAGCTGTGCCAGCGTTCCTCCGTGAGGACATTCCAGCTTCCCCTGCAGGCACCGGCTTGTACTCGAAGAGAGTTCTCACCATGGGAGGGAAAAGCCTTGGAAAAGCTCTTGTGACCAGAGCTCTGGGGACAAGGCGTAGATCTCACTCCCCTCAGTGCCTCACCCAGGCGAAGCATCCTAAAGACCTTCACGAAATAACAGAACTACAAACACGCACAGCAATCGGCAACAGCGATGCTCCCTCACGGTTGTGCGTCCAGGCACGGAGCAGCGCGCAGCATTCCCATGCAGACCCACGCCCACCCTGCCATCGCAGGGTCCCTCCTACGCAGGAGCTGGGGTTTGGGCACGCTGCTCACGCTTACCGTAAGTGATGAGTTTGCCCATTGGCTTCAACAGGTTAAATGCTTTGGATGTATCAGATCCTCCCAGGGGGTCCAGGACAATGTCAACACCTAGAGGGAATTGAAAGTAACTAGAAGTTTCTTTGCACTTGAGACAAACGCAGGACAGTTGTAGAAGTCCTCCACCACACGGTACCTTTGGGAGAGATTTTCCGGACCTCCTCTGCATAATCCATCGTTCTGTAGTCAATGGGGTAAGCGACTCCGCTCTCCTTAAGTGAATCATGCTTAGAGGCAGATGCTGTGCCAAAAATGGTGACGTTTTCTACAGTCTTGCACAGCTGGATGGCAGCAGTTCCCACACCACCTGAAAAACAGCAGTGAGAAAGACTTAGAAGCAAACAGCCCCAGCAGTCAGGAAAGCCTCTGGATAGGTAAATTATCCCCGCTTGCACCGATCGCACAGCGCCAGGAGGGTATGGAATAAAGGTTTCGCCTGGGGCAGGCTGGTGCCGGTAACGTGCTAGGGGAGACCGACCCTGGCTGCCAAGAAATGGGTTCAGCGTTTGCCAGCGCCTGGGTCAGCGTGAAGCCTGCATCTCTGGCAGGCGATGTTTTGTCAGTCCAGCCCTGTTCTGACCGCTTCCTCACCCATGCCACCCATTCAGAAGCTGCACGTTGAGGCCAAGAGTCTCAGCATGGGCTGGCAAGAATTATTTACCTGCAGCCATATGGATGAGGACACTCTGGTTGGGTCTCAGGTTTCCAAAGTCAAACAGGATCATGTAGGCAGTGATGTAGTTGACAAGAAGAGCAGCTGCTTCCTCAAAGCTCATCCCCTCAGGCATCAGGAAAGTCTGACTGGCTGGCACGTTCACAACTTCTTGCCAGAGCCCTGACCTAGCCAGGACCATTACCTTGTCACCAACCTAAGACCAAACAAAGGACGAGGCGGTCTGAAACAAGCCCCAGGCTAGCAGAAGTCATCACGCCCTTGTCCTCCGTATGCCAGAACCGGGTACACGTGTGCCGTTCTCTGTGCAGAGTCCGCAGGGACTGCGGCACCCCTGGGCCTGGGCGGGAGCCTGCAGCCTGCGCTCCACTCGTCAGGCAAACCGCACGGGCAGCACCTCTCGCCACAGGCCTGGGCGCAGGCCACGAGCCTCAGAGGGACGGCAGGCGCCCCGGGCTCTGCCTCGCACCTAGCGTGCTGCCTGACCGCCAGCCGCCCAAACCAACGGACCCCCAGTGAGGTCAGAGGGCTGGGGGCCGTGTCCTGCCCTCCCTGCCCAAGCTGGGAGACGGAGTCTGAGCACTGTGCAAGATTACTGCTGCCCCTTGTAAGGGTCATTCTGCCAACAGGCAGGAGGCCTGGGGCAATGCTTAATAGGAACAACCCCAGAAAAACCTTAGCAAAACCTCCCAGGTCTAAGCCTCAGGCCTGAAGACTGAGGCATCCCCCAAAATCTGCTCTTATCCCATTGGGCAAGAAACATCTGCTCGCTATGCAGCGGGAAAGAAATGGCAAAACACCAAGCAGAGAAGGGGCAGAGCCAAGGCAGCGAGCAGAAAGGCTCCTCGGTGTGTGGGTTCAGCATTTACACTTCAACAAACCAAGATGTTTTCCTGGAGCGGAGGGAATCATCTTTGACACGCTGGGGGTTTTTTTTGAGACGCTGTGTTTTGCTAGTTGCGCGCCCAAGAATCATCTTAAAGCACCGTAACTGCAACAGCCCCAAGATCCAAAGGTCTAGGACACGTGGGGCCAACTCTTCTGTCCCCCCGAGCTGCCAGAAATGCAGCAGCCGCGTGCTCACGGGCCACAAACCCGGCACCAAGAGCAGCTGACCCGCTCGCGCCCACACCCCACCACCCCGACTCAGTCGGCTCTGGACAACTCCGCAGGAGCCGGAACGGTGCCCTTCCACGTTCGTGTAGTTTGAGGGGACGGTCGCAAGCGTGTCCAGAGACGGCACGGCCACGCTTTAGCCCGACGTCCTGCTCGCGGTCACCACCACCGAGAAAATTCCGGGCGTGCAAACACACCTG
>VYZV01007233.1:0-30926 GCA_013401275.1 Pandion haliaetus | reverse complement strand
GGGCAGCCCCGCCGCCGCTGCGGGGTGACCGCCCGGTGCCGCCGCGCCGGGCGTGCCGGTCTCCTCTCCTGCAGCCCGCCGTGCGGGCTCCCGGGTCCGGCGGTGGTGCCGCGTCCGCGTGGGAGCGGCTCCATCCGTGCCCGCGCAGGGACCCGGCGCTGGGCTGCGAGGTGAGGCCGGGGAGCCCCGGGGAAGAGGCGAGCGCGGCGGGAGGAGGGCCACCTCACCTGGGAGAGGAACCTCTCTGCGAGAGCTCGTCCGGGCTCCCTCGGGGGTTTTCTGGTTTGGTTTGGTTTTGCCTCTTTGTGTCCTCAGCTGTGTTTCTGCGCGAAGCTGCAGGCACCGCTGTCGCAGCCCACCGAGACCCTTCCCAAACTTCGTGCTGGCCTTCTGCGGAGGCGCAAATTGCAAGTGGCGTGCTTGACGCAGAGCTAATCAAAATACTGGCATCCAGCAAAGTTCACGCGCACCTTTTAATTTACCTCTGACAGCCTTTGTGGACTGCTGTGTACGCGTGGTGCAGCTGAATGCTGTGCTCTGTCGGCGTACGCACATCGCAGGCTTGCTCTTTCCCCCTGATTTCTGGAGTCCTTACGGCAGGTGAAGTCCTCTCGGTGTCCGAGAGCAATAGTAAGTTAAAACGCGACCTAGGCGGAAGACCTAGGACTTTCTTTGCTCTTGTGCACTCTGATTCCTTGCTGTAATTTTACATCCATCAAATTATAGCTGTAGCATCAGCACAGCTCTACCTACAGTAGTGGCTTTACTGAGTCTTGGACTAGCTCTAACGTGTAAAACGTGTTTATTGAGTCCGCTCCGGAGCTTCCTGACCCAGGAGACCTTGCCTTTGCTGCTTTTTATTCCCTGAGACAAAAAGGGGTCTTTTGCTTTGCCCTCATGATGTGTGCTGTGATGCGAGCCACAGGGATGCTGGCCGTTAGGGCAGCTCTTGGTGCTGGAGCTGTGAATGAAGCGTTGGCTCTCAGTGTTTGACTGGGAGCTGTGCTTGAAGCACAGAATGGGGGCTACACCGTGGAAGTCACCGCGTGGTGGATGGCGGCAGGCTGACGTGTCTGCGTGAAGTCCCTCAGACGTGGTAACGGCGAAGCCATCCTGGTCAAGCCGGGGGCCTTCCCCGAAGAGGTTTCCCTGGAGCTGCTCCAACAGGGTGAGTCCGGATCAAGGTGCGCTGGGAGTGAGGGGTGGCCGACCCCTCGTGTCGCCCGGGCGTGCTTGCGCGTACACCCGCAGCTTGATCACCCCTGTGGCTGTGGGGGTTTCCAAACGGTGGACTTCTGCAGCCTGTGAAAAGGGACTGGGTGGAGTATCTTTGTTAGGCACCGAACGGCTTTGCTCTGAGTGTCTGTATTTGACGTGAGAAGCTTCACCTTTTGCGGGTGCGGGAGCATGTTTGATGCATTGTTGGCTTTTTCGGAATTCTCCAGAATGTTTGGCTTTGATCTTACAAACGTTAAAAGAAAAGGACACGATAAAAAGTCTTTAAAGCTGTGTGTATGTATCTGATGCCGTCACACGTTAATTTTGATCCTTTGCAACCAAAGATACAAGTTTGTCTAATGTTTATCTCTATAGCCAAGAGGAAATGGACTTTGATGCTTTCTCCCTTCTCCTTATGAAAAATATAAAACCTTTTTAACAGCTTTGTTGTAGATAGAGTTCACTAGATAGTTTTCCAGAGAAATTCCCTTCTGTTGCAGCTTTGATTTGAAATACAGAGGAGCTAGTTCTTCCATAAACACTCCTGAAAAGCAATACACAGCAATTTTCCCTAGTAATCAAACTGATGTTTTTAGCTGTAGACTGCAAGTTGCTGCTGAGTTTCCACTACCCTTCAGAGACTCTTGTAAACAGGAGCTTTGGTAAAAGAAGTTTTGCGCAATAGTGCATTGAACCAGCTGAGCCGAAGGGATTGAGAGTGGCTAATTCCCCTCCTCGTGCAGAATGACAGGCACTGGGGTGCGCTTTCCCTTGTCTCTGTGGTACCTCCTGTCTCTTCTAAGCAGCTTCGCATGCAGGGGCTTATTGTTCATTATAAATTCCATCCCAGCAAGAGCGGGAAGGGAGGTGCTAAGAAACTGCTCCCCTCCTCCTGTCAAGATCACCCTTTATATTTTAAATACTCGCCATCTCTTAGGTAAGTAATGGGAACTGAAGGTCTCCTCCAGAAATCAGAAGAGAGACCTGGACGGAGGAGCTGACTATTGATTTTTTTTTTTTTTAATTTTTCTTTTTTTAGTTCCCCCCCACCCCATAGTTAGTTGTGAAAGCGGTTGGAGACTCTGGAAGCTGCGCAGGGTGAGCTGAGCGTCATCCAGCAACGGGTGCTGGGGCAATAGCAGTCTGCCTGGAAAACTCCCTTTATTGCGACTCAGCGTGGCCACAGCCTACCTGGCCGCTCAGAAGTCCCATGGATAAGCTCTGTACAAACTGGGATGTTGCCTGCTCCCTGGGGCTTGTGGTACTGGCTGATACAAGTGCGTTGGAAAACGCAGCCTTTCGGGCTGAATTTGCCCCTCCTGCTAAGCAGCAAATGCAGGCTATGGCATTAGCCGCTGGCAGGCAGGCAGTAAATCTAGTTAGAGAAACATTGCCATTGGGTGGACAGAAGTGGTGGAAAACTGAATGGCTCCCAAATTGTATTGGGACCCCTGATTTCCTTTAACTGTATTTTAACCCTTTGTCCATCGATTCGTTTTTCTGAGGCTGGAGGGTGACTCTCCAGAGTTTCCAGCACTTAGAATCCTTCATGAGGATGAAATCTGTGCTGCCCAGACGGGGCAAATGTGAGGACTCTGCACCGTCTGAAGTGCCTCAGATCTAGGAACCGACCAGGGAGAAAAGTGAACCAAGTTTGAGCTTGACCCCTTGTCTGTCATCTGCAGGTGCTGGTTGCGTTTCATGTTTGTTTCTTTACAAGTTAGTCCCAGCTCTGGGCACACTGTGAGAGTGAAATTGCTTCAGGTGTCATTTTATAGCACAGGAGGGATGTCCCCCTGAAAGCCTTCGCCACGTGCTGTTTTCTAAAGCCTCCAGTAAAACGCAGTTTGACATCTTTGTGTGTGAGGGAAGAGGTGCGGAGCCTGCTTGCCATACTGGGTGGACAGGGCTCTGGCTCCAGCAAGCTGCCGTGCTCTGGTACCTCTGCTCGTGAGCCTTACGGAGGACACGGTGCTTTGCGCCCATTGCTTTCGTGCTCCCATTCTGGCAAAGTCTTTTTTTGCTGTCTCTTGGCTGAATGTGCTCAGCACAGAAACAACTCCTCTGCACGGCAGCGGTATCTTGTCGCGGGAGGAAACTCCTGTTTGACGGGATGCCTGATGGCTTGGGAGTGCTGTTCCCAAAGGGCTGGGTGCCTCCCAGACCCGCAGTGCCGGTGCCCCGGACCTGTCAGGAAGAGCTTTCTTCCTTGCGGCCAGGTGGAGGAAAGACAGATGGTTTTGTGATCACTAGCAAGGCTTTGCAAAGAGTAGGCGAGTTTCATTTCCGTGCTTCAGAGGTGCGAAAGGGAGTCAATTACCACCAGGAATGCGCTAGGCAGGTAGGTTTCCCTCAGCGATGCAATAGCTGCATTCCCTGTGGGATCAGGGAGTGTCCGTGGGTCTGCCCTGCTCTGGCAGGTCTCGCGCCTCGGCGCGTTCCTGCGGTGACTCGGGCATTGCCGGTGGACTCGCTGCCCATACCTCCGGACTGGCCCAACGCTGCCGCCCACCGCACCGGCAGCCCCCCAGAGCCCCTTCCCCAGTGCTGGGTACCAGCAGGAGGAAAGATGGGCTCAGGCAACGCTGCTGCCCAATGCCCCAGCAAGGCCAGGGCGCTACAGCATCGGTGCTGGCAGGTCTGAGGCTTTGCCGTGTACCTAGGTGGGGTTTTTGTTTTGTTTCCAACAATAATGGGGAGGAAGCTACTCTGTGCATGGCAGCCTGGGCTCAGTTCTTTGCTTTTGGTTCACAGCCCCTTTATGCTGGGAGGCTCTGTCAGCCTTCTGTGTCTGTGGCCTCTCAGTGCAGGCAGGCGGAGCAGTGATGTGACCTGAGGCCATTTATCTGCGTGGTGCATCTTTTGCCGATGCAGAACCCGGTGCAGGGTAGAGCTGCCCGTTTCTGGTACGGGCATCTGTGCCAGCGGCTCGGCGGAGGCCCAGGCCTGGCACTGTGCCTTGCGCATGATCATTGCCATCTTAGAAAGCTGCTGGAGAGGACTTTTCTGTCCTTCGTGGACCAGCAAGATGCACTGCTGCTGAGAGCTGCAGCGTCTACCACAACCTGTGACGTTGCATAGCTCACTGCCCACAGGTTCAGCAGTGCCACTTTGCCCCCCTCCGTGCTGCAGCTCACAACAGGGGAGTTGCACAGCTGCCAGTCCTTTGCCAGGGCTTCTGTCTCTTAGGCAGATGTGCTTTCAAGACAAGAATAACATTGTAAGTTGAAAATCCCCCTCTGCCTCCCTCTTTGCCTGTGCTCAGCAAACAGTCTGCCTTGGTATGGCCTGTGTGAGAAGCTACGGGCTGCGATAACAGATCCTTCTTTAGGGGAGCTACTGAGGAATGTTGATGAGATTAGAGAGCTGAAAGGGGCCGAGTTTAGCGATGGCATCTCCATGGATGCTGAGGCTGTCTGTGCCTGGATTCCCAGCGTGCGGCTCCAGGATTACTGTGGCTGCCTCTTCCAAAGTGCAAAAGCAATTTCTGTCTTGGGAAGAGTTCAATGCCACTTGTACTCTGAGGCAGAGAAAAAACGTGGAGCTGCCCTTTCCATACCAAAATAGCTCCTCCCATGCTCTCTGTTGAGGCTGGGAGCCTGGAACCAGCATGCTTGTGTTCTGCCTCTGCAGAAATACAAAGTTAAGCCTAAAAATATGTGCAGCTGGGTCACATTCTCAGGCATGTCAGTAACCAGTCGGGCAGAAGTTTAAAGAGTTGCAGGAGAAACAGCAGCAGAAACGCTTATGCTGGAGTAGGTGGAGCATCGACATGACATGACATGACATGACGTGACATGACATGACATGACATGACATGACAGTCCCTGTGAGGGTTCTTACTGGGCTGGGCATGGTGTGGGGATGCTGCGATGCTGTGTGACTCGGGGATGGAGGTTGATTCTCTTGCACTTCCCTGCAGAATGGGCAGCAAGCCCTGTAGCAGCATCTGTCCTTTCGCCCCTACGGACCTGGAAGGCTCAGCCTCTGCAGGGTTGTGGGGTGTCCTGGCAGTCACAGGGGGTGCTGAGTAGGAATGGTGCCATTGGCGACAACCAGCTGACCCTGCTGGCTGCTGTGACCTTGTAGGCAAGGAAGGGCTTTCTGTGGGGTGGGTTTGGTCCCGGCTCTGATGCAGACCCCCTTTCCCACAGCCCAGAGGTGATCTGCTCTCTTCTGCGGGCAAGGACAGCACCGCTGTGCTCTCCCCGGTTCTTCTTCAGTCTGGCTGCTCTGTGGCACCCGTGGCACCTCCCGATGCTGCTTTAATGCTGATTTAATGCATGTTTAGGGCAAGCGGAAGCTCCTTATCGAGGCGCAGAAACTCCCTGGAGCAGGGCAGTCATGCCCCATCCTCTGCCTGTGATGGCTTGCCTTTCTAATAGCCCTCACCCAGCGTGGTGCCAAGGATGCCCCTCTTGCCCCACCAAACAGGGCTAATATGCTTTGGGAAGGCTGATGGGGGATAGCAGGAGGCTTTGTGGGAGGGAGAGCTCTGAAGGAGCCGTCGTCATGCACCCAGGGCCCCATGCGTGCGGTGAGGACATGGATGCAGCTTTCCTTTTTCCCCAGATTCTTAAGATAAAATCTCCACTCGATTAAACTTCACAAGTGTACAGGCCCAGCCTTCCCTGTGGGGAGAAACCTTATCTGGTAGCCGAGCAGTCAGGGAGGGATCTGCTGCTTATGCATAGCAAACCTGAAATGTGCAACATTGCGCAAAGATAATTGTGTTCGTTCAGCCCTCGGACATGTTCCCCAAAGCCAGAGCGTGCGCTGGCTGTGCTGTGGGAATCTGTTGCCACTCCTAGTCCTTGTTGTACGCCATAGAAAGGATGACAGGCAGGTTGTGGCAACGCCAACACCCCTTGTGACATGGCAAGAGTGCCAGGAAGGGACTTCTGGCTCCCATTTGTCTCCCTTGTCAGCTGCCACGGGCGTGATTTCCAGCATGCTTGTGAGAAGCCTGGATGAGCTACTCGGGCTGCCTCTGCAGCCCCAGCCCTCCCACCCCAGACACTCAGTGATGCTCCCCAGAGATGCCAGCAGGGACTTCTACAAGAAGCTTCCAAAGCTGCCTCCCAATTGCCAGAGTGAGTTTTGCATCTGAGCAAGCTCCTGTGAGCTGCATGTGTGAGACAGGGCACAGGATCTGGGCAAGGCAGAAGCAAGCACCTTGTGCCTGCCTGGGCTGGGGGTTCCTCTGCCGGTAAATCCAGCAGAACAGCCTCCTCCTGAGTGACAGGTTTCCGGTAATAAGATCTGGAGAGGGGCCCAGAAATGCCACCTCAGCCTGTGCACATAGCATTCCCTTCGTCCTGATCATGTCGGTCCTGAAGGTATGCCAGCTGGGCTGGTTAGTAATTTACTAATTTTTGTATGTGTATCGTAAGAGTTAGGAGCAGAGGTTAGTTGTCCAAGCTGATTAGCTGTTGTTTCTGTCATGTGCTTTCCAGACGATTGCTTGTTCCGTGTCATGGAACAGTTTCCTCCTTTCCTACTCTCTGGGGGTTTGCAGTAGTGTTGCACAAACAAGAGAAATATCACGGTCCAGCCACGAGAGAAGCTTGTAAAAGTCCTGGGGCCAGTGGCTGTACCATGTTCAGTGTCCCTTGGAGGGCTGGACGAGGAGTAGTTGCGGTAGCGACCGGCAGTTCCCTCTGCTGCTTTCTGTCTACCTCCAGCTTTGGTGGGATGCCTCGGCTCTCCTTGTTTTGCCCACTTTCTCTCTGGCAGGCAGGGCTTTGTGTCACTTCAAGACAACTCTCTGACCCTGACCTTGCTGCCCGTCAGGGTCAGGGAGGTGGGGCCCTTCCCGTCGTGAGGCTCTGTCATACCCTAACTTCTGAAGAACAAATTGTGACCTTCACTTGGGTAAAACCTTTCTGAGGCCTTGCCTGGAAGGATGGCAGGATCTCCTTTTGTGGCAAAGCCACTGGAGGGGTCTCTGTGAGAAGTCACGGGGGATGTACTGGTAAAAGCTCTGCCCCTTGGGCTGTGATGGGGATGGCCACTCGGAGAGAAACCGCAGCCGGCTTTGCCTGGCTGTGGTGTTGCTGTGGGCAGAGCCACAGCACAGGCACCTTAGTGCTGGCAGGGGTAGCAGTACATGTTTATCAGCCTGGCATTTCGCATGCAGACAGGCAGGTCTTTGCTGCGGAGTGCAACTTGGCATGATGGTGGCTCTGTTTGACTCTGTTTCGCCAGTCTGCTTTGCTCTTAGTGCCACTCACTTTAATCTCTAATGTCACTAATGGCTGCTTCTTTCATAATTGTCCCCCCAGAGTTGTCAGGTCTGGGCTTCGGACGGTGGTACTGCCAGAGCCCATCGTTACCAGTTATCTCTGAGTCTGTCACCAGTGCTTTAATTCCTGTCTCTGCCACTTGTCACTCTTCTGGGCTGGACTCTAACGAGCACTGTATTAGAGTCAGAAGCATGTTTTTTTTGTATCAGTGGGATCTGCATTGTCCTGCCCTTCCAGAAAATAATCAGCCAGGCAGGGTCAGGGATCCTTAACCTGTCTCTGAGCCCTGGCTGAGTGGGGACCTGCAGGGTGCTCAGGAATATTGCTGCAGTTTGTCAATCTTCAAACAAAAAAATCGTCTGATTTTTCTTTCAGGAGAGAGGGTCTGATTTCACACTGGGAGGATGAAGTCGGTCTCTGAACTCCTGATGGTTCAGATCATTGTCTCCCTGATGTGCGGCTGTTGCAGTCTGGGAGGCTGCAGTGGCTCATTTCCCGGTCTTCTGTTTATAAAGCCCATCAGCACTAATGATACAGGGAATGAGGAGGGCATTTGCGTATTCTGGTCTGTCGTACGCCAGGCACACTGAGCTATTGCTCTTCAAACACTGCCTTCTGCCTCTATAAAGGCAGGTAAAATCTTCAGGGCCGGGACCCATGTCTGCAGAATTTACCATGCTCGTGGTTCCTCCTAAGTGAGAGATCATCTCTGAGAAGCCCTTTGTTGTGGAGAGGCCTGCTTCAGGGCTTGGGAAAGCCCAGCTCCCTGGCTCCTGCCTTTCAGGAGGAGATGTCTTGGGGGGGGCCTTGCAAGCAGGATGCACCTGCAGAAACCCCAGGGAGACTGCTGCTGGAGCCATGTCGTGGGCCACGCAGGAGGTGGATGGAGGCGGCTGTGGGCACGGCAGCTGCTGGTGAACATGAGCGACGTGTCAGCATGGATGGCTTCATCCTCGCAAACAGAGATCTGAGCCCGTTGTATGGTGTCAGGGAGCTCCTCTGCCAGGTCCAGGACCTACCTGCCTGTTCCCACAGGTGCTGGCTGGACCGTTGTGTGGTCGAGCGAAGTTGAGTAGAAGGAGCATGGAAGAAAAATTTCCTTCCTAGTCTGTCTCCAGTAGGATAAAGGGACTGGGCATGACCTTTGGGGCCCTTTAACCGCTGCTCTCCGGTATTCCCTGAGGCTGAATTCCTCTTCACCCGCCACCTTAAAGTCTGCCATTGTTCCTCTGGGCTGAGTTCCCCGTTTCTAGCAGTGGGAAATATTTTAGGGTGACTCCGTGCCCTCTTGTTGCATCTGCAGAGGAAGTGGCAGCTCTGGAGCGTCCTGGATGTCTCGGAAAACCAGCCGAGATTTTTGCGGGCTCACCATGGGGACTGGCCTCGCCTCTCCGTACTGGGGTGTCTGGGAGAGCTGCCGCTTCTGGCCTTTCATTCACGGCCAGGTTTCCAACCCAGCATTTTTATGGGGACCTTGGTGGGCCCTGGGAGGAGACAATAGCCGGGCCCTTACAGGGGATGCGTGCCTTTCTCATGCAAATGGCTGCCGCGGGGGGAGAGCCCGTTCAAAGCCTTGGCCCGGAGCTCAGCCTCGCCGCCGGAGCTGCCTGAGGGCCGGGGTTGGGGGGGGGGGGCTGCCGCAGTCCCCCGGCCCAGCAGCAGCTCTGCGCCGCTGCAGGCCGAGCCGGGAGCAGCTGCCTGGGTTGTTCCCTGCCCAGCACGTCTGTGAAGGGCGCAGGGATTTCGTGTTCGGCCTTAAAGGTGTGGTACAAAGAAAAGGTCGTCTTATCGCCTTCATCATCATCTGCCCTGGCAGAGGAGCGGCTAATCACGAAAGCCGGTGCATTCGCTGGCACCTCGTGCAATATTCCGGGTCTGGTTTTCGTGGGGAGAGCATGCGGTGATTGAACGTGAGCATCCTGCTCCCGTGCTACACCTCCGCTGCAGCCGCGGGAGGAACCCCTGCCCGGCCTGGGGAGGTGAGAAGGGGGCTCCGAGCCATGCCTCTGCATGCAGGGCCTTTGCCTCTAGTAAGCAGTGGCTCAGATAAATGCTCTGCAACAGAAGGCCGCTTGGAGCTGTGAGTTCAGCTCCAGAAAGCCCTGCTTGGCCTCAGGAGACGCTGAGCACGTGTGCTGGTACACAGCAGCCCCGAAGGGTTTGAGCCCCCATCTTGGGAAGTGCTGGAGGGCCACGCAGCTGGTGAAGCTCAGTGAGGGGGGATTTGGACCTGTGGCGGCGGAGGGGATAGTCTCCTCGTGGCCGATGCTGGCTGAGAGGTGGTACGGGCTTCTTGCCGTGCGTGGGGAGAGGGTGCTGAGACAGCTGCACCTTGGGCCTGCTTTGACAGCTTTGTTCTGTGGACAAAGGCTTGGCTGAACTGGTGGTGGGATTTGTCTAGCAAAGAAGACATCCTCTGCAGTCTCTAAAGGCCGCTGCTTCTCTGGCACTGCTGTACGGGGAGGTAACCCCGTATTTGGGGCTGTGGATGCAGCACTCCAGAAAGCTGGGATGAATTTCTGCTTCATTCTGTGAAGGATGTTCTTGGCTGTCCCTGCAGAAAGCAGCATGCGCCACAGCGTTGCTGGCTCTGTGGGGAGAGTTTTCAGTGAGCCCTCCGAGACAAGTGCTGAAAAATTTAGGTCTTGGCAGTGCTCGTCTGTGTTTCAAGCCAGACCTGGCTGGGGTTGCAGGAGACCCTTGCAGAGCAGATCATGGCTCTGCATGCATATTTGCTTTCCTGGTTTGTAATGTGCTATTGTTGGATGGAGGGTGCCCATGCGAGGACGCTCATTATCTCTCAGAACAGCTAATAAAGAACAAAGGAAGATTAACACTGTGTTGGTATAGATGAAACAGCATATTTCAGTCCCCTGCCCGATAGTGGCATCTCTGAGTCGCAGTCCCAGGCATTTTGAGGGGCTGCTAGCTGATAGGAAAGAGGAGCTACTCATGGCTGTATCCACCCCTGAATTTCAGACAACAGCCACGTGGATTTTATTTTTAAGCTGGTTTTTGGCTTGCTCCAGTTTTCTCTCTTTAATCATGAACAGATGCACCTAGGTCCTGTTTCTTAAAAACCTGGGTGCTAAGTGGGAGAATGACTCATGCAGTGAAGGAAGGCTGGATCTGCAGACACACAAGCCTTGGGTGCGTGTGTGTGTGTGTGTGTGTGTGTGTTTTCGGAGGTGCCAGACTGTGGGTCTCTGGGGTGTCTTGCTGGAGTATCTGAAAGGTGTCTAGTGCTCGGAATTGATAAAACTGAAGACCTGGAGTTGAGGGAATGGAGGCTTTTGTGTTTTGGGGTTTTTTTAATTGTCATACTCAATGAAAAAGTAATAGATGCAAAAACTAGAAGAATAATCCCCCAGACAGAATTTCCTGATTCAGTAGAGACATCTCCAAAGACAGCTGGAGATTACCTAAGTCTGGAGCAGAGCAGCTCTCCTGCCCTGCTGGGCAGTGCTGACCATTGGTCTCCATTAGTCTCCTGGGGTAGGGCAGAGGCTTCTGCGGCTGAGGCTGTGAGCACTGGCTGTTACCCACTGCCAGAGCAGCTGGTGAGCGGAACTACCAGTGAAGGTGCCAGGGGCTTCTCCTGCGCTTTGGAGTTGGAGCAGAAAGTTAATGAATATGAAGGCAATTTTGATCTCTTTAAGAAAATGAGGTTCTTGACCTAGTGCATCCCTTCCCTCAGCGCCTCCTGCCAGCACAGGGGTCTTTCCTCCCGTGGTCCCAGGTGGTGAGACCGCGATTCCTGGCACTGGGGTGGGGACGGTGGTGGTTCTGCGGGATAACCAAGGGGCCATGCTCCACTGCGCACCGCCGCTGCAGGCTCTCGCCAAGGAGCTGGCTGGCTGCTGAGAGGAGCAGCAGGTTGCTATGATACAGTTTGCTGTGGCAATGTCTGTGATGAATGGAGCCAAAACCACCTCTACAAAAGGAGCATTCCTGGGCTGGGAGGGGGCAGATCTATCTGCAGTGTTTATGTAAGGCTGAGGACCTGCAGGGAGAGGATGTGTGTGGGAACGCTTTCCTCCAGTGTGTGCTGGGGGCCCCTGTCTGGAGGCAGATACCCTTATGTGCATGGGGGAGAGGACCCAGCAAATCCAAGCGTGCAGACCCGTGCTGGATCTCACATCCCGTCCAGTACACCCACACCAGGCACGAGGCTGAAAACTCAGTTCAAAGGGGAGCTCAGCGCTACTAAGCTTGGCGCTGCCTTCGAATGCGGCCTCGGCCTCAGCGGGAACTGGGTCACCTTGCTGCGCTGCAGGAGCATGGGAGCGAGCGGTTCACTGGTGCCAGCTCTGCCAGTCGTGAACTGAAGCAGCTTGAGCCTGAAGTGAGGTCAGAAATCTCCACGCCTGGGATGCAGGGCTGCCCTGGCTCACTGTGCCTCCTTGTGCACCAGCCTGCGTCCCCAGAGCTGGCCGAGGCACCGCAGGGACTGGCTCCTTTCCATGCAGGGAACATGACTTTCCCTCTAGGAAGAGGGCTGGGCTCTGCAGACATCAGGGTCTGTTTCCTCTGGGCCGGGTCCCAACTGCTTCTCTTCCTGGTGACTTTGCAGGGACAGAGACCCAGGCTGCGGCTTCTCACCCTGATGGGAGCCGGGGCTGCAGGTGCCTTTGCTCCTGTGGGCTGGCAGTAGCGTGGCTGTCTGTAGGAGCTGGAGGTACCTGTAGCCAACTTTGCTGCGAATCCAAATGCGCATCGAATCCCAGGGTGCTTGCCCGGGAGGCTCCCCGAGAGCAGCGGGGGCTGCGTGGGCATGGCTGGGGCTGCGCTGGTTGGAGCGTGCCCTGAGCTCTGTGCTGCGGAGGTCCCAGTGGGGGCTGCCATTGGTATCTTGCTGTGAGCTGGCGTCAAGGGGAGAGTGGGTGGCCAGTCTCTGGAGCCGGGCAGGGTTTGGGAAGTCAACACATCTCAGCCCTCAGCCTGCCCTGTGTGGGCTCTGGGCGGAGGAAGGAGCAGTCACAGCCAGCTCTGCTCTCCTGGCTGAGCCTTGCAGAGGCATCTGGGGTGTTGGCAGAGCACCTGGCCCCCAGAGCTGTGCTGGAGGGGCCGTAGTGCTGTGCATCACTTGTGAGCTCCCGTGCAGACAAGAGCCAGGGTCAGAGCCCCTGAGGAGAATCAGCCTATTCTCTCCTCTCATGCTTATGCCAGGCAGATTCCCATCCTCCCGGAAACATAAGCCACCATCATCCATAATTCATCAGGTGCTGAACTTCATCAAGGAGCCACCTGACACCCGGGCTGGGTGCTCCACCCTCCTCCAGGGCTGGGAAAATGCCGGGTCCGGGCATCCCGAGGGACCACGGCAGGAAGCGCGTCCGGTTTCTTCGGCCTCGGGGTGGGCGATCCTTCTTTTGGAGGAGGCAGATTCAACAAGGACTCTGGTGTCTCTGCTTCCCCTTTTCATAAATAAACATCTGCTTCTCATCCCTCCAGGAAGTTTCAGCCATTGTAAAGCCAATATAAAACCCAAACAGTGTTTTTAAGTAGCAATGAGCTGATTGCTCCATTACTGTTTACTGAGGCATCTACAGTCACACACCGAATGCACTTAAAATAAAAACATTGTGGGACAATGACTTTAGTGCCTGAAATTTGCATCGAAGGGGGGTGTGTGTATGTGTGCACGTGCACGCGTGTGCGGCAGAAGCTGTGCAGGATTCAGGCTGGGCTCTCTGCCTGCTCACTGAGAAATCCTGCAGAATACAGAATCATCCCCTCCAATTTATAGCTTGTTCACCAAATCCTGTCACATCTTTTATGTACCAAAAAGAATCTGTCTGACTTTCCAGCACCAATCCAGAGCAAAAAGCAATTCTTTCTTTCACCTGTCTTAAATTCTCACAATCTATGTGGGCAAGCTCTCCTATGTAAAGGTAGTGAGAGGATAAAAAATAGCAGCAGCAGCAGCATTCCCTGTCTTCTCTCAGCCACACCTTTCCACCGTTAGTGGTACGGTAACTGCATGACAAGTAATAGGATACATACGCAAGTGGTGGAGAGAGGCATGTGCTGTTCTACAGTATCACAGCCTTTCCAAGCTCCCTTTTCTGCAGTGAGCCAGCATGCCCTTGGCAGCACAGCTCCACTGCCTCTTACTTGCCAGATGCTTACCAGGGAGGGAGAGGGATGCAAAACTTGCATTTATTTCCAATCTGCAAAGGGATACATGTAAGAGCACAAGGACAAAAACCTCTGACTTCCACACCTAAACAAAGGGACCAAATCCTCTGCAAACCAAACTCTGCTGAACCTAATGGTGTCTGGTCACTGGTCAAAAGCTTGGTCAACATCCTTTATCTCTGACAGAGCAGTTTGCATCATGTGGCAAGGTCTCCATTTCTTACTGGAATTAAAGATCTCTCTGCCTGGCAGAGAGGGCTGGAGGGTCCTAACCTGCCCGTTTGGCTAATAAGCAGTCAGTGGGATGAGACTTCTTGCTCACCAGCCTCCTCCCGTTCCTCTCTGCAGGCTCGGCATATTATGATAACGTCCGTCCCTTGGCCTACCCGGACTCGGACGCTGTGCTCATCTGCTTTGACATCAGCCGCCCGGAGACCCTGGACAGTGTGCTCAAGAAGGTGAGTGCCTGGGGTGCCTTCCGGCTGGCGCGGTGGGTCCTCTGCAGCAGCACGTGGAGCCGCCCTGGGGTCCTGCTCCCTGGGCTAAAAGCTCTGGCCCCGTGGCCAAGCCTTGGCTGGAGTTTGCGTGCTCAGACGAGGATGGTCGGCTGCCACCGATCCCTACATGGTCTGTGCAGAAAGCAAGCTATTTCCATTTGAAAGGAGCCCAGTGAATGGTGTAGCCCATGGTAGCTTGCAGCATGTGTGTGTGGGGGGTTCTGGGTGTATGCACACATACAAGTGTGGGGACAGAGAGAAATGAAGGGCATTTGTTCTGTTTTTCATGAAGACCTTGGAAAGTGTTGTGCATCTCTCGTTAGCATAACCTCCAGGGAGAGTGCTATGGATTGCTTGCAGCAGTTGAGAAGTGGCCCCTGGTGCCTGTTTCCATGCAAGCACAGAGCTCAGTTTTTTTGGCTGTCCCCTCAGTTCAGCATCTGCACAGTAAGAAAGACAGCAATCAGTTCCCTATAGCTTGACAACAAGAATAATGAGCTGTGGCACTGAATTTCAAGCCGCCGAATGAACAAAATGAGATGGCACAATGCCACTGGACTGGATAGCATGCAGGGCCCTGAACACCATCTGCCCTGGCAGAGCTGACTGGCCATGCTCTGCATTAGCAGCCGAGAGTTTTCTACCTGCAGGTGAGTGCCTTTCAGCAAAGCAGATATTTCCAGCTGGCAGGTCTGGCAGGTCCCAGAGAGCTCCACAGGGCCGGGGATCTGCTGTGGAGCACCGCTGGCTGGCGTCCCAGCAGGTCCCTGCCTGCCACGCTCTTGGGCTAGTAGGTGGCACCCAGGGAGAGGTCCCCATGCGAGGCTTTCCTCCGAGTTGGCATGAAGTCCAGCAACTCAGGATGCTGCTCAGCGGAGAGGGTAAATTGCCTGCTGGCCACTCGCATTTCTTGGTCCTGGCCGTACCCTGCTTTCTTCCATGAAGTTCAGGCAGCTGTGGTTTCAGTGAGCTCTCACCGCTGTGCAGCAAAGCTGCAGAGAGCTCACTGGCGGCTGCATCCTGTCCCAGAGGCGAGTCTTGGCTGGCATCTCGTTTGTGAAGCTCTCTGAGACACCGAGGCATGAAAAGCACTACAGAATAGTGATTCCTGTAGCTGTTCTCCCCAGTGAGCCTCAGGCTGCCGGGGCTGGACTGGCCACTGTCTGAACAAGTCACATTGTACTGACTGCCCTCTTGGCCTCTCCACATTTTGCCAAATGTTGTGCTGAAGCAAGTGCCTCTTACTCAGCTGCTGGGAGGGCTGAGAAGTGGGTCTGTGTCTCAGAAGTGTCCTGGTGGGGGGACAAAGACCCTTCAGATAACTCGGTCAATGGCTCAGTGTTCGTTTCCAAAGCAGGTCCCGGGTACCAAGTGTGCTGACTGGAGGGAGGCGTGTTTCATGTGGACTGAAAGAATTCACTGCTTAGCTTGGGAGTCAGCAGAATAATAATGCAAGCAAATCACTTATACGTTAATGAGATGCAAACCCATCAATAATTAGCTGGGGTTGGGATTTATTTATGTCTCCCTGCACGCCCTTCATGTGAGTCCGCACTGCTCAGTGCACAGTCTTCCCTGTGCAGCCTCACAGATGCTTTGAGTACTGTTAGGCAATGTCTTTTTGATACGGTGACTTAAAATAAACCCTAAATCACAGGGGATTTCTTAAGTGCCTCTGAGTAGATGCCTTGTTTCCTTTGGTGCAGGCTTGCAGCCTGTGGAGGTGAGGAAAATTCCTAAGACACCATGAAGCTGAAATGGGTTTTAGCTTTTGATATCAGGCAAATAAGGAAACTAACACTCCCTATTCAAGCCTCAGGCAAAAATGCTAATTCAGCAGAGGAAATCTTTATTATTGCTGCCCTTCTGATGCCTGGGCTGCCGGTACAGCATGTACAGTTGAAGGGAAGGAGCCATCTGAGAGAAGGCAAGCAAGCAGCTCTTCATTTCATACAAAGCAGGTTTTCGCGGGGCGGTGCCTTCATTCTGACAAGTCTTGATAGCGCAGCAAATCTTGGGCTCCTTAAGGTGTCAGTCATGTAAGAAGAGGGTTGCACCTCTGTCCATAGAGCAGGGAGCCCTGCCATTGCGGACACCCATGACCTCTGCTTGGCAAGAACAGTCCCTATAGCTCAATCCCTTCGGGGATTTTCATCTTTCAGGTAAATTAGGGTGCTTGAATTCCAGCTCCAAAATAACTGCATCATCTTCCTCTTGTGGGTGTGCTAGCCCTTGATGCTGTGAGACCAGAAATCTCCCAGAAGCTGGGCAGCACGCCGGGCCACCCAGCTGCTGGGGATCTGTGTGAGTCCTGGTGGACAAATGTCCCTGGCAGCAGGGAAGAGGAGTTCATGGTGAAGATACTTGAGCCCATCTCCTGGCGGAAAATAAGATTTTTTCCATATTTTGCAGTTGCTTTTGTCTAATATTGGTTGAATGAAACTTGGGTCATTCTTGGCACTTCCTTTCCCCACCAGGTTATAAACACTGTGTTGTGGGCTCGGTTTTCTTTCCCCTTCTAATTGCCTAGGGTATATGCTTAACCATCAGTTAGCATAGTAGGAAATTGCTAATTCCAAGTGACACCTTTAGCCGGGGTTAATCTCTATTTATCATCTGCCTCCTACTTCAGAAAGGTGTTGACATGCTGATGGGGCTGTACAAATTTCCCCTGGCTGAGGTCATAGGTGATGGTTTTATTTACTGCTGTGGACACTTAGCTGCACACTGGGCATTCATTTTTGGAGCTCTGAAAGGGATTGTTAGTGTGAAGGAGGTGCGTGTTTGCCCTGGCCTTCTCTTTCCATTGCTTCAATTCTTTTATTTCCCTGGCTGTAGCTACACTCTGAATGTCTTAATGTCTTTTACATGTGGCTCCCAATAATAAACAAATAATGAGTGTGCTCTGCAGAGCTCCCCGCCAACTGTGGTTCAAAAGGTCTGGCAAGATTGACCTTTGGAGTCTCAGATCTATGCACCAGACTGTGGGGTCATTATTTTTGCACATTCATATCCACAAGTGGTCTCCCGTGGCCTAGCACAGGGAACTGCAGCTTAGATTTAACAGGTTTGCAGGGCATATCTGGAACAAGCAAGCATAAAGTTATCCGAGAGGCCCTCTGACCATACCCATCCTTGCCTGTGGCAGTCATTAAAGTGCCCTGATGAGGCTAATCAGTCTCTGAACAGCTGTGACCCCCGTTCGGAAAAGCCACACGCACCAGAGTGCATGGTCTTGGCCTCTGAAGGCTGCTTTCCAAACCCAATCCCATTAGAGCCTCATGTTACATTCAGAACACCGAAAGCTGGCTGTCCCTGTGTTTCCCGTCTTCAGCACAGTCTCCAGAGCCACTCCTGGCCTGCGTCCTCACTGAGAGCCCCCGCTGATCATGGCGACCACTATTGCCCTTGCCCATGCCCCTTCCCCTTCTCCTGAAATCTGGGGCATGCAGTCTGCAGCAGGGCCAAAACCAGCCTCAGTGCTGGTGCCAGGCACCACAGGTCCGAGGCAAGAGACCTGAAAGCAGCGTTGCAGTGGCTACCAGTAGCGGTCCAGTTCCGGGTCCTGTGCAGAGACAAGCCATGCCGGGATGGCTTGGCAGCATGTGACGATGGTCAGGAGGTGCTGGGACCCCAGGCTGCCACAGTCATCGTTCCTCTGTGGGAGAGGGAAGTGCCGTTTGCTGGTGGGAGCAGGAGAAGCTACAGACCAGGCTCTGCTGTGGCAGTGAGGCACGGAGGCATTTGGTTGTTTGATGCTGTCCGGTAGGAACTGATGGCACAAGTCTCCTGGCCTGTCCTTCCCTCCAGGGCTGGGGGATCTTGGCTGGGGCTCTTGGCCTGGTTGGAAAGGGGCTGGCAGCGACAAGCTGAGACCCTGTGATTTCCTTTGTTGTTCCAACCTTGACCCTTTCGCAGGCTGCCTGCTGCCAAAATTAACGTGGAGGTGCCATCAGGCCTTTTGCAGTGTCTTGTACACCAGCAGCCCCTGAGCATCTTCTCCTTCTTGTCTCCTCTGCAGTGGCAAGGGGAAACTCAGGAGTTCTGCCCCAATGCGAAGATTGTGCTGGTCGGCTGCAAGCTGGACATGCGGACAGACTTAAACACGCTCCGGGAGCTTTCCAAGCAGCGCCTTATCCCTGTGACACATGAGCAGGTGTGTTTCAGCAGCCATCCCTGTAGGGCTCAGGGAGGTGAGGCGGGCACTTTTCTGCAGGACCTACTAGTACAAGGAAGCTCAGCAGCAAATGACCCCACCAGGTCTTGGTGTGAAGCTGGTTTGATCTTGGCTCATGGACTCTGAGCTGCTCCTGCTTACAGCACTCTTTTCCCCAGCTTTGGCAGACCTTAACTCATTCCTGATGCTCTGCTGAACAGCCTCCTGGTTAGTAGCTGAAAAGTCCTTCCTCAGAGGCGGTGGACATGCCTGATTTTGACAAGTTGGACTGGCCAAAGGGGGGTGTTGTACCTCTGCATCTCCTAGTTCAAGTGCAGCTTTCTGCTCCGAGTGACTCTTCTGGTCAGGTTCTGTGTTGGGGCAACACTGCCGGGGGGGGGCAAGCCACAGCTGTGGGGTCTGAGGGTCTGCTGCCAGGCTGCTGCGGCCACCAGTGGACCCAGTAGTGTCTCCAGTCTGGCCTGGAGACCCAGACTCTGTGGTGCAGTGCAGGGGCAGCTGCGCTCTGGCTTGCTCTGTGCCTGGCTCCATGTTGTGCAGAGCAGGTCCCAGATGACTGTCCTGGTGAGAGGGGTTGTCCAGGCCCTCTGCTGCAGGGGTGGCACAACGTTAGTGAGAAGGTGCGAGTGATTCAGGGTCCGGCGCCCGGTAGCACTGTCTGCTTGGCAGGCCATGCTCATGTCTGGTGCTCTCACAGATGCTTGCACTTTATTTACACAACTGATGAGTAAACATTGTGAGAGAGCCGCTCCCGGCTGTGCCACGGTGCCTCTGATAGGGCTGCCAGCACCGACAGGGCTGACGGTGATGTGAAAGGATGCTCCTCGCAGAGCACTGGTGTTTTAACCTTCTTCCCTCTTCCTCCCACTCTCTCTGGACTGCAGGGCAGTGCGCTGGCACGGCAGATTGGTGCGGTGGCCTATGCAGAGTGCTCCTCCAAGGTCTCGGAGAACAGCGTGCGGGATGTGTTTCATGTGACCACACTTGCCTCCGTCAACAGGGTGCACAAGAACTTGAAGCGCAGCAACTCCAAACGGGGACTGAAGCGGGCATCACAGATGCCTGGCAGGACGGACTTACTGAATGACACAGAGATCAGGAAAGACCGAGCCAAGAGCTGCTCCATCATGTGAAAAACAGGCTGTAAATAATGTGTGTGTGTTGTCCATTTTGTACAGTAACTGGCTGAGACAAGGGCATGGTGCTGGCTGCTGGAGCCAGCCCCCCTTTCCAAAGCCTTTCGCTCAGTCTCTAGGGCTGAGCAAAGGTCCCAGCTGCAAACCGGGGTGCCGAGTTGCCCCCCCACCGTGGAGACTTCTGGGTTGGCTGCTGCTGTGCGGATTGCTTGGGGTGAAGGAACCACTTGGCAGAGGAGTATTCAGGTGCTGGAAGGTCTGTGACGGGGTGAAACAAAGTAAAAGGGAGCGATCCTGTGTGTGGGTGCCACCCTCCTGTACCCGTGGCCCAGCCTCTGTGCCTGTGTGCAGCTATGCAGAACACGCAGCATGGGGCAGTGGGCTGTGTGGGACCTGGGCTGGAAGGTGGGAGGTGGGTGGCATTGCTAGCAGCGGAGTGCGATCAGGAGAAGGTATTCCTCCAGTCTTCCTTTAGAAGAGAAATGATGTTTGAGGTGGTGCTGCCTTTAGCTAGGCTGGACGGCAAGTTGCCATGGAAGGTGCAGGTCTGGGCCAGAGCTGGGAGGGAAGGCACCCTGGGAAGCAACCTTAACCTGTCGAGACACCATGGTAGTCCACCTCCCTTGAAGAAAATAGATAGGTGGCTCCTTTCATGGTATTTTAGATACTTGAACTCCATTTGAAATCCAGCAGAGTAGATCTGGCTCCAAGGGAGAGGTCTATGCCAGTTGATGCATCCTGAGAATTGTGGTTTCCTTCAGCAAGCAAATGCCATTCGGGAGCTTGTGTCCCAGCTGCTGACAGCCTGGTTACTCATCAGACTGCTCCCTGCCATGGGCAGCTGTGCTTCCGAGGCACGTAGCTTCCGAAAAAGCAGACTGCAATAACTATCCATATCCTGCTCTCCACCCATTTCCAGCTGCAGATTGTGTTGCATGGTGCTGTGTTTGTCTGGTACAGATAACCAAAAAGATTATATGCGTATCTGCACCCTGTTTCCACTGTGGCAGTGGGAGGGAAGGTGCTCCCTGCCCCTCTTGCCCTGCTGTACAGCCTCCTCCCACCACCTCTCATTGCTTCTGCTGCTGCCCTCTCTAAATGCCTTTGACTACAGTGTTAGCCTTGACTTAATGTCACATAGACACTTTAAGGAAAAAAGAATCTGCTCCATTGCCAGATCCAGCTGTGTCAGTGGGCTACAGAAAACAAATAAACATCATTGGAAAATGCACAGTGCTCGACTCTGTTCATGTGTCATTCAGTCTCTGTCACATCATCATTGAGTGCTGATGCCTCAAACCAGGCATCCTCTCAAAACGTCTTACTGCCTGACTTCTATTTGAGCCCTAACGTACCTCTCTAGCTCTTGAAATACACTCACACATAGCACTTGAGTGAAAAACGCAGAGGTCTCAGCTGCATGTATTAATTTTGGAGCTGAAACACCTGCCTTGGATAACCTCTCACTCCATGCTGAATCCTTAAACACTGTGGAGCAGTTGCAGGTTGTCTGTGCCCGATCCACCAGTCTGAGCTGACACGAGCTGCCCTCGTCCTCACTGTATCAATAGCTGCAAGTGGAGATAGCTTTTGACTTAATATTTTGTGTCTGCTCTCCCACCCAGGTCTTAGACTTCAGCTGCATCATGAAGGCTATTTGGGGACTTGGAGCAGCTGAGTTACCAGCACAAGGAAAGCTCAAGCAATGACTGAATGCTGTTGTGCTGGGTGCAGGTTGCAAGAGCATGAAAATGCCCATCTGCAGCCTGGGAGGGAAGAAACTGAGCAAGGCACGATGCCAAGAACAGCCTTCAGCATCATGATGCTTTTCTCTTACCCTGCAGGGTCCCCAGAGCCGTTGCGAACATCAGTGAGCAAAACCATGTCCCTGCTTGAACAGTAGCAATCGGTGGCTCACAAGTGTCACTACCAAGTCCTCGTAACCTGTGCTCATTTGTTCTCATCATCCTCGTGTAATATAATCACTTTGTCTTCCTTCTTTCCACGTAAGCACAGCAGTATTTGGCAAGCACATCTCCCTTTTTCTGCCATCTAGCATCTTTTAGGCTTTTGAATTTGATCTGGCAGACTACAAATGCAGTTTCTGGTCCACTGATTAGTTTAAACTCCCAGTGGCTCTACATGAACTTGTTAGCTCACCCTATAAGCAAATCTCCAGTAATGTGTAGCAATTGTCAAACCTGAGCTGTGTCGAGTATAGGTGTGTGAAGGAATGGGCTGTTGCTACAGGAGGTGGCTGTAAGCCTCACTGAGATGTCAGCTGGGTGCCTGTTCCCTCCAACTCCTGCAAAGAGGTCTGGAGCCATGCAAAAAGACCAGCAAACCTTGCAGGGGCACTGCAGGTGCCAGGCTGTTCAACTGGAGCGGAGATAAGCAAAAGGGGGGGGATGGCTGAAGTGTGTGACACACCGAACAGACCAGACGAGTTTGGCAGGAAAGAGAATACCCCATTTACTTACAGTTTGCTGGGAAGCAGCAGGATTGAAGTGCCAGGCGCTGGCTGCTCTCCATCCCTGGCCAGGGGCTGCAGCAGCAGCACTTTCCCCTTCCTCACTTCGGGAGGAGACGTGGCTGCTGATGGTGCTGTGCTGCCCTGTGTGCAGAGCTGGTCCTCAACAGAGACAGGCTTGGGCTGCCTGGCAGCTCCCCGCAATGCTGGCCTGTTTTCTTGGGTCATTGGTGTGGAAAGATTAACTGGGCCCCCGGTGGCCCTGGCTGTTAGCTCTGCTGTGACCACAACGGTGCTTCCCTTGCTGCTGCTCGTGATTTTCTTTTTGTATACTGAACTTTCCAGGCTCTTGCTGCTCAAATGGCCCTCCGGGATGGATTGTGGCAGTGTAAAGACACATCTCAGCAGCAGCTGTAGAAGAACCAGTCAGAATTAATGGCAACCAAAACCTCTCAAGAGACTAAGGCAAGTGAAACAGCCTCCAAGACCATTTATCACAAAATATCTGAGCTGGAGGCTTGGGCAGGGTAAAGTAAAGATATTAAAGCCCACGGGGCTAAGCTCTTATATCCTCAGTTTCCATCAGCAGCCTTGTTTCTTGCAGGCACGTGAGCATTTCTGCTGTTGCTTATAGCCCAAGTACAGAATGCAGGGCAGCTGAAGGTATTTGAGGGTGCTGACCTCTAAGGAAGTTGTTTCCAGGAGGATGGAGCGTTGCAGTCCTGCTGTGTCAGTGCATTTACTACATCCACCTGCTTCTGCACGGTACCCAACATCTCTCTAAACACTTGGGGCATTTGCCATGTGCTGCTGGGAGCATCTTAACGTGGAACCAGGGCTTTCTTCAGGCCCGTCTTAGAGGGGACAGCCTGACACACTTCCAGCTGAGAGATGTGGAGGGGCAGGAGGCTGCTACTGGCAAACCCAGAGAAAGCTACTACAGCCTGAGGATTCCCAGCGATACGTGAACTGGAAGCCATGAGAGAAGAGAAAGCTGCACCCTGCTCGGTGTGATGAGCTGCCAAAAGGCACTGCGAAAGCTCTGGGCTCAGCTTTTCCCTCTAGATAAAGCTAGCTGGAGCACAGGCTGCGGGGGGAAAGCTACACCCGAGGGTGAGCGGTGCCCGGGGAACAGGCGCGCAGGTGGGTCTGTGGTGCCAGTGGGCCTGTCCAGCACGTGCACGGCTGCTGTGCAGACCTGCATGGCCCCAGCCGTGCCACCAGCAGAAAGCCACGAGCACCAGAGTGCTGAGGAAGCAATCCACATGGTGATGAAAGCCCGGAGAGCTGGCTTTAATGGCCCTAGCCCATGCTGGGGCCAGGGGACAAGGTTAACAGGCCCAAGACCAAATGCAAACTGATATTCATGAAGGGCTCCCCGGCGTACTGGAGGCGTCAGAGATGTGGCTGGGTCCCTGCTGACAAGGAAAGCTTTATAGATGAAAAGCACAAGGCAGGAAAGAGCCTGACCTCTGTGACTCAGCTGTGGGGCTGGGAGGGCAGAGGGCGGTGGGAGCCGGCGGTAATCACAGCTTTCACACTGCAGCCTGTCTTTTCACAGCCGCTGAGAAATGCAGAGCGCGACGGATGCTGGTGGTCCTTCCGACCTAGTGGCAAGCAGTCAATACTCTGCTGCTACCTCTACAGCGTATCTAGTGCCTGCTTGCCCTCTAAAGCGAGAGGGATCAGGGAGGAGAAGCGTGGAGCTGTAGAGGAGGGGCGATCAGGCAAGAGAGCATTTACAGGGCATTTACCTGGGAGCCTGAGCCCCTTAGCTCCCTCAGTGCTGCTGTTGTCTGCAGGCACCGTGTTTTTAGAGCACTGCAAAGGTTGTATGGGCAAGTGCCTGAGTATGTTAAACTGGACAGAGGGGATTAATCTTGCTGGTTGTCCACACAGCTCTCGCCCCTGTGCTTTGCCTTGTCTTGGAGCGGGGGGGGGAAGACCACGGCACTGCTCCGAAGCAGCCTGAGCAGGAACAAATACAGGCTTACTTCCACATGTTGGAAGCGGTGGTGGGGCTCTGGCAGGGACGAGGATGTGTTGGCATGCCTTGTGAGCTGCGAGACAGGCAAAGGGACAGCATGACACTTCCCAGGATCTGTCCTGAGGGGCCACAGCTTTGAGAGCAGGGCTGTGCAGGGCAGCTTCCCCTCCTCGAAAGCTTTTAACCACGTGCATTACCGCAGCATTTTCACAGCACGCCAGACGAAACCTCCTGAAGTGAACTTCCCAAAGCATGCCTTGTGGAGACAGGGGGGCCTCAGCATCACCTGTTTCAATTTACGGAGCTGTTTCTACTGTGTTGAATGCTGTGCTGGTGTAGGCATGCTGGCTTACAGTGCTGTCAAGACTAGAGAAAACAGAACAAATGTGTTGATCAAGACTTGCAACTCAGAAGTAGTGGGCTATATGAGCCAGGTTTGTTACAGTCAGAGGAATCCACAGTGCCCAGTCTCACAAGATCCCCCCTGAGTAAGGGAAGGAGGACATGAAACTCAAAATTGCCTCTACGAAGAGGCAGCTGTATTATATATGGTCTTCCCTCTGCTTTCCACAAGACACATTCAGGCGACGTCTCCCAGGCATATTCAGCACTCGGCACTGCAGGTGAAGCTGCGGTGCCAGAAAAGCAGCTGGTGTTTGGGGTTACACAAAAGTGACAGGATCTTTCTTGAAAGCTTCTGGTTCTGGTTTTGCGAATTTGTTTATTTTCTGTACTGAAGGGAAATGTCATTGCTCCCCCCCTCCCTCCTCAGTATAGCTCTAACAAGCTGGAAGCCTGTGGTATGAAAATAATGATATTGGAATGAAAGTAATTTGTGCCCAGCTGCTTCTAGAACAGCCAAAAAAAGACTAAAATGAAAAAACATGTAGCAGCCAAAAAATGTGCATTCTGCCAGAGTGAGCAGGGCTAGAGCTCAGATGCAGATCTTGCTGGAGTGGAGCTAGATACGGAAATGTACAGCCCGCTAGAAGCTAATGAAAATCAAAATGTAGATGCTGCCATGGCTGAACTGAACCCAAAACATGCATCTGCCACACTCATATGAAACCCAGACATCAATTGTTTGAAGCCTTCTTTGAAGGCTTGGGCTTGTGACTTCAGAGTGGGATTGAATTCTGGGCCAATGAGTGTCCCCATCCCCTTCTCTCCCCCGCCTAAGAGGACTGTGAGGGCTGCTCTTTGCAGTCGCCATTCAGCATGTAGCTTAGTATTCTGGCACTCACTTCTCCACCAGCTTGCTTGACTATAAAGAGTATTTGGACTCCCACAGTGGTTCATTTAACCAGACTTTTCAAAGGAGTCCCTCTCCCTCGCTCTCCTTCTCTGCAGAGGAATAAACAAGATAAAACAGGAAGCAAAATCAAAAGAAGTAGAGAAAAGGCGAAAAAAAAAAAAAATCTGAAGGAGGAAAGGAGAGCCACAGACACAGAACAGACCAAATAAAACCATTGTTGGGTCCCTACTCCTCCAAACCAAGCCAGCAGCCTGCCTGGGAGCAGTTTGGGAGATTTCTTTTTTATGTGTATATATAAGGGAGTAGATGGAAAAGTAGACAATGAAAGTGGTTTGGGTTTTTTTTTTTCCCCTTTTCATCAAGGGAACAGCTCCAAGGAAGCTGCTGAAGTTAGTGGCAGGTAATTTTGGAATACATAAAAGGCAACAATACATCTGTGCGCAGGATGTAACAGTGGCCCTCACTACCTAGCAGTCAGAGTGCCAGGCACTGCATTTCGGCTAAAAAACACCTGGTCACTCCGTAAGTGATGACAACCTGGGGCACCAGCTGTACGGAGCAGTTGGGTGCCACAGTGTGGGATTCTAATTCTCAGCTTCTGCAGCCAGGAGAAACGCACAGGGACGTAACCTCAGTGCATGCTACCTTACAGGCGCATGGAAGGCGTGGATCTTCCCACCTTCCTCTCGGTGCAAAAGACGGACCCAGCCCGCGTGAGGAGGGCAGGAACCGTGCTGACTGCAAGCTGGGCGACCTCGTGGTCGGATGGGGATGGGGGTTAGCTTAGGAGACCAGGTACGCTAGACTGCTGCATCTTCAACAGGGAATTGGAGTTTTGGGTTTGTGTGGCGGGGTTTGGGTAGTGGGAAGGGGCCGCAGGGGTGGCTCCTGTGAGAAGCTGCTGGAAGCTCCCCCGGCTCCAAGTCGGACCCGCCGCTGGCCCAGGCCGAGCCCATCAGTGACGGTGGGAGCGCCTCTGGGAGAACAGATTGAAGAAGGGGAACCGGTAGCAGGGGAGGGGAGTGGGATGTGAGAGAAAGCCCTGTGCAGACAGCAAGGCCGGTGAATGAGGAGGGGGAGGGGGTGTGCAGGAGGAGGTGGAGAAAATTGGGAGTGGAGTGGAGCCTGGGAAGAAGGGAGGGGTGGGGGGAAGGTGTTCTAAGATTTGGGTTTACTTGTCGTGATCCTATTTTGATTTGATTGGTAACAAACTAAATTGTTTTGGGTTTTTTTTTTCCCCCCCGAGTCTGTTTTTTGCCCGTGACTGTAACTGGTGAGCGATCCCTCCCTGTTCTTGTCTCAACCCAGGAGCTTTTCTTTCCGTTTTCTCCTCCCCATCCCACCAGGGCAGGAGGAGTGAACAAGCAGCCTCCTGGTAATTTGTTGCTGGCTGGGCCGAAACCACGACAATCAGGTTCCCCGAAAGAACGACTCAAACCGCCAAAGCTAGCTTCTGGTCTAAATCACAGCCTAGAGAGCTCTTGGTCAACTTGGAGTGCCGGACCTTGTGAAAGCTGGCTCTACCTTACGTGGTGTGAACCCTCCGCTCTCTCTAGGCTGCCTGGATGCCAGCTTCACACCTTGCCTGCCCATTCTGGCACGGAACAAATCTTCAACTCGCAGGCGCAGAACAGAAGGAGCGGCTGCCTCCAGAGCTCACGGCAGGACAACGGCCACTGGCCACACGAGGACTCTCCCGACACGCACAGGCTGTCTTCGGCAGATGAGTCAGCACAGAAAAGAGAAGCAAAAACAAGCAGATGGAAGAAGTGGAACTGATGCATGAAAGACGCAGCAAGCAAGGAGGACTTGAGGCCTCTAATTAGCGCCTGCAGAAAAATTAATGAGCAACGCTGCCAGTGCAGGTGCCCTGCCCAAAAAAAGCATTCCACATCTATGGGGTATGATAAGCAGCTAGCTGACTGGGACAGTCAGCCCCTTCAGTCTGGATCATGACAGAAAACGTTCTGCTCCTGAGAGTGGTAACTTGGTAATTCTCTTAAACCCCAGATCTCTCCCAGGAGAGCTCTGCGCCAGCTGCTTCTGCAAGGATGGTGCCCCGTCGTAGGAGCTGCAGCTTCTGAGGAAGGATGCAGGTGTCCGTGCACCAGTAGGCAATGCCCCACTGGAGGAGGGTATTTCCTGGGAAATATGAGGTCTGACACCAAGGCTGCCTGGATCCCTGGGCAGGGGGTCACCAGAGGGGTGACTCAAGTGACGGAGGCAAAGCACAGGTGTAAGAACTCGCAGAGCAGCTGCTTCTGGATCCCACACTCCCATGACTAACTGCAGTAATTGCAGGGTCATGGAGGAATGGGTGCTTCTTGCCAGGCTGCATTAGTAACCTGTGTCCTTGGCTGCCCGCCCGTCTCCACAGGAGGTCTGTTTTCCTGTTGAGGTGATTTCTGGTTAGCCACGGTATCTAGGAGTAAATTAGCTTCCTCACAAAATATGTTTACACCCTATGTATGTAACTCATTACTCTTGTCATCAGGATCTTACTACAGGGAATAGTCACATCTCAGAAAAATAAGGGCAATTATGTCTGCTACAGAAAAGGCAAGACCCTACCTATAGGAAAGGAGAGGGCATCTATACCAACAAATGCCCTGTAACTATTAATATCCCATTATTAAGAACACCTGAGAGGTAAATGGATTCCTTGCTCCTCATTATGTATCACTGTCTTCTATTACTGAACATCAATATTGATGTCTGGGATTTTCACAGTCCCAAGCCTGTAAATGAATTAGTGTGTGCATCTGTATACATGGAAACAGGTCCTTCCCCCAAAACAGTCCTCTTCTATAAATGTACAGAGGCTTCGAGGAGTTTTAGGCTGTGTTATCAGAACCCTGACGGTCCAGTCTTTCTTGATGGATCTGGGTGAATATCCTCCTCTGGTGTCAGCACAGAGATGGATCCTTCAGCTTGTTCTTAGAGCTGTTGGGACACAAGTCAAAGGTGCTTAACACTGCCAAGAAAAGGAGGGGAGTTTCAGCATGTACTGGTAAGTGAAGAAGTAGTTGCACAGAGGAAAATCTGATTTCAGGTGACAAGCATATGTACGGCAGAGCCAGGCGAAGAAGCTGTCCTCAGTCTAGCACAACACCCTGGGATTTCTTACTCCTGCATGCGGCCAAGTCCCCTGACTGTGCCCAGCCTCCAGCAGGTATGCAGCCAGGCAAGCCAGACTGAAACAGGTGAATTTTAGCCTGATCAGTGGCGGTGCTTGTCTGGGAGACCCAAGCTCCACTCGGGTATCTGCCGACACTCTTTGGAGCACAGACCGGGCACTGGGGTGGCACTGCTCCTCCTGCAGCAGTTCTGCAGGGCTGGAAGCTCCGAGGCTGTGGCTCGCCCCAGGGACAGACCTAGCACTTGGCCACTGCACCCACAAGTTCCCAGGGCTTCATCACTGAAGCACTTTTACCAGGCACAGAGTGTGTTGCTTATCTCATGGTACGAGACTGGCAGGTATATAAATAGTTAATTCTTGAAAGTAATGGGAAGCCTGGTGTGAGAAAGCTGGCAGCACTGAGCTGCTTTGGTCCCTCCTGCACAGAGAGCAGAGTGCCCCCCCGCCCCCAGTGCTGATAACAGGCTTCCAGTCTGAGAGGGGCCTTTGGCCGTTGATGAGCAAAGGCAGCTAAGTTATCTCGCAAGCTGAGAAAAGCGCATTAGTGTGTGCTGGATTCATTCACAACAGCACTATTCTCTGCAGCCCATAAGCCCAGGCTGCTGTAGCTAATTAGCATGTAGAAATCAGCATTCTTGTTCTGCCCCTCGTGTCACCCAGGGAAGAGTGACACACTGCCAAGCAGCTTCCCAGTGCTGTGCCTGCCCCCAACAGGGAACGAGGTATTTTCTCTCTGCATTTGTGCAGGGTCTTTTGGATTTATAGCCCTGATACAACAAGGAGCTCCTTATGCACGCTAGAAGCAGGTTGATTAGGACAAGCTGTTGGTGCATCAGTGACAGGCGATCACAAAGCAGCAGAGCTGCTCCCCAGACACTCGACCCAGAACACACGCTGCAGCAAGCAATACAAATGGGCAAGCTCTACCCCTTATTTACTCTTTGTCAGTCCACTACTGTTAACACCCCAACTCTTACCAGACGTCAGAAGGGCTGCTATAGCCTGCCCAAATACGTTTCTCTTTTATCCTAACTGCATTCTGCTTATTTAGCCTCTGCTGGGGATGCAGAGATCCCCAGAGTTGATAAAGCATCCCATCACCTACATAGGCTTCCTGTTAGATTCAGAAGCTGGCAAGGTCACAAGAAAAGCACATCTGCATGTTTCCATAGGATTTCTACTTCCTAGAAAGACTGAAAACAGGGAACATAGGAAGAAAAGGGGTTTTTTTCCTTCTAAAAGGAGAAGCTCCTAAATCTCCACAAACTGCTAGGAAACTTGCAGCTCCATTTAAGCATTAGGCTGGTATTTTATCTAACTCTGACCCTCTCCATTAACATAAGATTTCTGAAGTTCCCTTTACCAACCACCCCTTCCCACAAGGATCCAAAAAGAACCTGGACACATGACAGCTGCCAGAGGACCTATGCTGCAACCCATCTATTTAATAAGTCAGAGCAGCTGCAAGACATTTTAATTGCAAAATCAGCTGATACTGATTCTCTTAGAAACTCAAACAACAGGGTTCCTATAGGTTTACAAATGTTTTGATCATCGTCATCTGAGTTCCAGACAACTCTGAGTTGAATCCCAAGTTTTCTGTCTAAAACAGAGTATTTTTTTAGGAATTCCCAAAGACAGCAGCCTATCTCTCCATTGAAAAGCAATGGAAATGAGCCACCTTGTCTGTAGTTGTGCCTGTAAGTCTTCTGCATCAACAGATGCACCATATCTTTTCCAGGAGCACCCTCCTTGCTGTTCACAAGCTCTCAAAGTATCTTTCTTTTATCAGAATCCCTGAGGCACTACCAATATGGTTCAGACTAATACAAAACTATTTTTATCCTACAGAAAAAATAGCAGGATGTTATGAACAATCAGCAAAAAGGTGTTTTGATCCATCTAGCTTGGACTAGATAAATAAAAGGTCATAAGGACAAGTAAGGGTATATTCCTGACACACAAAACCACCAAACTTCCTAATAGCATGTCAGCTGATATGGTAAGGAGAAACTTGTAATTCTGGCTGACATCCACAGCCCGACTGCTTAGTAGGAAGCCCTAAACAAAAAATAATGGATATTTCCTTCAATATTAAAGACCTATGATGCACATTGCGCATCTAAATCTGCCTCTAAGTAATGAAAATAGAGATTCCAAAGAGAAGGAGTTAAATAACTGGATTAAATACCGTAGATATAATTAAATCTGACACAATGGGGAAACTGAAAACAATTAATTGGATTATAAAGACACAGTGTGTGAGTCACCAGGAAAGATACTACCGGAAAATGGTAATAAATGGTAGTGACATCATTCCTTTGGTGAATGACTAAAGCATTTTGAAGGAAAATACTAAAAGAAACACCATTCCCTTGAAGTCCAGAGAAGGACTGTCTCAGTTAATCATTTGGTTCCAGGTTTCAGTTGCCAGTGCTTTAGTGACGGTATGAACCACACCAGCAGTCCCCCTCAGTGATGTGAGCTAAGGCAAGATACCAGCCAGGACCGGGGTGTCACTGCTGCCTTCCACTGGTGCTGGCGCAGGGGCCGGCAGCCGCGCTGACACCAGCCCAAGCGTCCCTGTGCGGCAGGCAGGCTGTCCTGGGCTGGTCTGGGTCAGCCCTGCGTGCCTGTGGGTCACTCCGGCTGCCTGTGGGT
>VYZV01007232.1:0-25089 GCA_013401275.1 Pandion haliaetus | reverse complement strand
GGGGGGGGGGGAGGGGGGAGCAGAAACAGTATGTTATCTCTGATGAGATGACAGGGTCTCTTGATTCCTTGCCATGCAGTTGTGATGAGGGTTAGGCAGTACAGAAAACTCTGTTTTGTGGTGCTTCCAGAAGCACTACTCTGTATTCAGGTTTGCTTTCCGACAGTGTTGATGATGCCCGTTTTAGGAATTTAAGCAAGAGTAAAATAGAAGCATATTAATGGGGTAGGTCACTTTTACATAGCTGCTATTATAGTTTGCTTAGTTATGTTAGCTGTGCAAAAAACCTCTGTAATAATTGTACTAGCAGCTGTACACACATAACTGTTGCTATGGAGTCAGTCTTTCCCCTTGCAGCACCTATCATCATTATATTTTAAAAATAATTTTAAAAATCTGATTGTTAAAGACTAAACATCACCCATAGACCAATGTTTCGTTCTCTTTTAACGTTTCGTGGAGCTGATTTTTGTTTGTAGAAGGCTCAGAATTTCAGCTTGGGGAATGTGGAGAGACATTTTCAAAATTAAGTAGAGATTCTTATATTGAGAAAAACTGTTCCTGATTATGGAAGAAGATACATCATGAAATACTCAGAATGAAGTGCCACTGTTAATTTCTCTGATAAAATAATACAAATTTCTTTCAGGCTGGACCGTTAACCAATGTGACGATGTGTAAGGACAAAGAAGGAAAAACTAAGTCATTTGGATTTGTCTGCTTTAAACATAAAGAATCAGTGCCTTATGCAATAGCTTTGCTGAATGGAATACGTTTGTATGGAAGGCCAATTAAAGTGCAGTATCGGCTTGGTATGTTTAGTAGTCTCAATGATTAAGTCTTTTTAAATTTTTTTTTTTTTATGACTATTATTGACTCCTACAGTCTTTTACAAAGATGACAATTTATAGTTGGAACAAATTACAGTCCATTTTTTTTTAAGAAACAAAAATTTGTGGCTTTTACATAGAGAAGTATTCAGTCTTTCTATTTCTTGTTTACTAAGAGAATACAATAGGTTGGTTCAGAACAGCATAACCTGCAAGCCAGCTCAGACCCCACTGTATGGAAAACATAGTAACACAGGTTTTCATGCCAGATTACCGTTAGGAGTCATGCTGTGACTTTAACTTGCAGTCTGGCAGGAAAAGTTGATTCAGTAAGTGCAGCAACAATCAAACTGTTTGATAGTTTTTATACTAAAGCCAGAGTTACCAGAGCTGTTGTTTTAAGTGGAAGAGATTGTAGTACCAAAAAGCTAATGATCAGGCAGTGTTTGCAACCCAAATACTAAGGACTCATGTTCCCACTGTGCCACTCCTTACTTCAAAGGCTGTACAGAGCTGTTGCTGGGTTTAAGTAGAATGGCTGAGGTTCCTAAAATCAGAAGCATCTCCCGTGTCTGTAACTGAATGGGAATTACTGTGTTCTTGATTACTTCAACAGCCTTGATTTATGCTTCTGTAAGTGAATAATTGATAAATGAACATTTTCAAGCAGTAAAGTGATGCTATAGATTACCTGCCATATAATTGCATGTTATCTTTATATACTTATACCTTAGATATAGTCACACATGTTCAGATGACACAGAACACTTTCTGTGGTTTTGACTTGTTAATTGAATAGTCGTAACTGAATAGTCATCATGTTCTTGTCTTATTTACAGGGAGTTCTCACTCACCAGAACTAAACAGCCCTACGCATGGTTTTGAGAACTATGTTGACTTATATTCACCTTCATATAGGTAACAAAAACCACCTGTGAACGAACTGTATGATTATAATTTTTTTTTAATCTTACTAAGAAAATCAGTTAATGTGGTAGAGCAATCTTTAGGCTTTTTGTTAAAACACCTGTTGCATGCTTTAATTGCATCCTTACTGATGACTTGCAGTGGGCTCTAGTTAATTTTAATGTTTGGTTGTTTATCTTGCCAGAGGTTGTTAGCCTGAATTTTCCCTTCTTTATTTGTTTCTGCAAGATAAAGGACCATGACAAAATACTGAAATATGGTGTTTGTAGTGACAGTGTTTGCAGTTCTTAGGGAAAAAAAAAATCTGACAATGGAGATAATCTTTTTAAACTCACTGAGTTTATATTCATATTTTTTGTGTGTATATGTACAAGCAGCTGTCATGCACATATGAATGCACAGGTATAAACCTGTTACAGTGGAAGTCTGAACATCCCTGATTCAGTGTTTTTCAAGGTTTCAACATTTTAGCTACAAAATGACAGAATTCTCTGTGGAAGCTTAACTCCCATGGTGAAATCCAGAACTCCTCTGCATCTGCACTTCAGTACACGTGAAGATTACTCATTAATTGAGCCTTTGGGTGTATTTTCCTTGTTTTTTCAGTTTTTTTTTTCATGGAAGCAGTTGTTAATATCTCAATTCTCCTCGTGGATATACTCATTATAGCCCAAGAGTTAAGTCTCAGCACTCTAGTAAGCAGTATGTGGTGGATGTCTAGTGTCGGTATGTTTGCTTGTTTTTTCTAGGTATCAAGAGCCTTATGGGAATCCTCCATTTCCTGTTACTCCTTTTCCAATGAACAATAGTTTACCTCATGAATACTCAGGCTTTCAAAAGATGGTGAGTCTGTGCTAAAAGTTAAAAATTTGGGAGCTTTTTTATGAAGTTGAATGTATTCTGCATTTCTGCAAACAGCAGTGCTTATTTAATGTCTTAAAACGTGGTTTAGGCTGCTAACTTTGACTGTATTAGGTCTGTTCATTTTAGTACTTTAGGGTACTATAATAACAGGGGATCTACCAAACCAAACCAAACCATACCATTTTCTTACTGCAGGAGTGTCTTAAAGGTATATAGCTTAGGGAGGCTAAAAACGTCAGCCTACAGACAGAGCTCTTTCCTGTACTGTGCTCCAGATCAAATCCCCTTGGTGAGACAAGCTAACCTAGTAAAATTACAACCATGCAAGCAATAGCTTCTCCATGTACAGTTAATTCAGTCGGAACCACTTAGCTCTTCTACTCAATTCAGAAATGCCCAGCAGAAGCTTGAAACATCCTAAAACCAAACCTGAAACTCACTCAGCAAATCACCACTGCCCAATTAGGGCAACAACAGTTTGAGGGTTTCTGGCTTGGACCTTTACATGCCCCTGCGGTTCTCACATTCATGATTTACTTTCACAGCACTAGGCAGTGAGAACCTGTATTCCACTACCCCTCTAACAGACTCTGGCACACCGGGCCATTCTTGTCCTAATCTCTTTTGTCTGAGCTATTCCACGAGGCAGGGGAACGGGTCTCTTCAGATGGCAACGTGTGGGCCAAGCCCTACTCACCAAACACATCATGGAGCTTCTGAATCTGATCGGTATGGATTGGTAGGACTGAAAAAAACCAGCATTTAATGTGAGGTACCAACTGTGGACAGTACTGCTGCCACTCAGTCTGACTGGGGAATGGCCAGCCCTTTGTAACTGTAGGAGGGGTGAAGTCTGGATAGATGACTCTTGCTAGCTGCAATCTGATCAGGAAAATGGAGGGGGTCTGTTCCCTGTTGCACAGATGTGGTGGTGGCCTGCCTCGCCTCTTACCAGGCTGTGCCCTCAGAAGAGCTGGTGCTTGCACAAACTTTCCCATCCCCCCCACTGTGGTTGGAAGGCTCGGGAGTGTACCATCTCCCCCGCTATTCTCGCCGATGAACCCACGCCTCAGTAACAGTGCAGTATGTAAACACCGAGAGACCAAACTCAGCAGACCGGCACACACGACCAACTTCATCCCATTTTCTGTTTGCTCGAAGGGATGGTATTGCAGTGTCTCCAATGACAGTTTGTTGCAGCTTCAGCAGGAAGCGATCTTGTCACATGTACAACTTCACACATCTACCTCACCTTTATTTGGGTGAGCCAGGCAGGTTACTCACTTGGAGTCTGTCTGCACATGTAACATACTCGGACATGCTCCCCCTAATTTTTCTGGTTACTACCAGTCAGTAGAAAGCCACTCTTTTCTGACCTTTGTAATTCTATTTCTGTATTTGGGCTGTGCTTTTTGTATGAGAGGGACTCTTGGGATACTTCAGGGACTGTAGCAAGAAGCTGGGCACTTGCTGCGTTGTTCCAAGTGCTTTGATCTAGGGATTCACTATACCTTGTTAGAACGCTTTGTTCCACATTAACTTTAAAATTAGTTAAACCAGGTTAAAAAAAATTGCAGATGTGCATGTCTTTACATTAACAGTAGGCACTGCAGTTACAAATGTTTGTAACATACATAGATGTAAAAATGAAAGGAATGCCACGTTTGATTACCTTACACAAAGACTAACTGGCAGTTTAATCTTAAATCCGATTACGTCTCTGTTCTGACTTTGCCATGAATGTCTACTTTTTCCAACTATACTAGTTGATATAATAAAATATGAGCTTTATTCTCAAATGTTGTGTTATGTTATTTTATAATTTATCAGTAGTTTCACTGTAGAAGCTGTAACGCATGCAAAATTAAACTCCTCAGAACTTTCTCTTTACAGTGTTAACAACTCAAGTTTCTATTTCTCTAGACGAACCATTTTTTAGCACAGCAGTACACAGGACAGAGTCCAGTGGGTCAACAATTTCCCTACTATCAGATGACTCCACCACTGCCTTCAAATTTATCCTTTTCTCTCTATCAGAATCAAGCTGCAAATTTTAAGTCTGCACAGAGTTCTTTTGAATTGGCCCTGCCACATTCAAGTGACTGTGAAGTGGACCAGGTGGATAAAAGCACCTCTAAAAGAAAGCGAGAACAGCAAAATTGTGATGGTGACACTAGTATTGAGGATGACAAAAAGAAACAAAGAAAGCATGACCAAAAATATAAGAAGCACAAAGCCAAGAAAAAGACGCGTTAATACTGTTAACTGTTTTCATCTTTTTTTTTAAATTATATTTGTTATTTTTATTTGAGAGAAATTAAGTCTTTCATCTTTGCACTTTATTAAAAAAAGGAATGTTCAAGATTCATATTATTTTTGAAATGTGTTGTGCATAAAGTATACTGATACTTCATTTAATCTCAACCTATTTAAAGAGGAAAGTACTATTTAAAGTATAGGAAACACTTAAGAAGATAAAGCTTTCCTAATAAAGGTAAAAACCTAGTTGGTTTCTCTCCCCTCCAAGAATCATGGAAGGCTATTATTTCACTAATATAGAAACTTTATGAAAATATGTAATTTCAGCCACTCGTGAAGCATATGCATCACTTCCATCACTTATGGAATGTATTTTTGTGTATGGTGTAAGAATTTTCTGGAGCCATTGAAGTAAGCAGGCTAGAAATCCTAAGTGTCACATCAGCTTATCAGATGTGCTTGTCACTGAAGTATCAACACCTATAACTTTTCCTCTTTTCTGATTTAGCTCTGTTGTTACTTTCAGTTAGGATCACCTTGTATGGTTATTGGAACTGGTTTTTTCCAGTAGTAAATCTGAGGTAAAATATGGGCATTTGCACTAACTACAAGACTTTACATATGTATCAATACTCAAATGAATGTATCTACTTTATGGCTGCAGTTATGTACTGACGAGAAGTACATGCATATATATGCATCTTTCTATAGTCTTTTATTCGCTTGAGAATCTAAATGTTCATTGTAACAAATGGATGAAAAATTTAATGAGTATCTCATCTAATTAATAGCACAAAAGCATGAGTCAGTGGAGTTAGTACTACCTCTTAAGAAGAAAAGTTTTTCCTTGTGTAGCAGAGGAAGAATAAACTGTCTCGTATCGTGATGAATCAAAGTAGTCAAATGACCTGTTTTCTATCTTTCACAACTGCCACCAACAACCTACAGACAGATACAGTGGTACTGTCTTACACAAGTACAGGTGAAACACTTTTAAGATCCTATTATATGAGAAAGCAAAACACTTAATCTTCAGCTGTTTAATATTGCTTAAAGGTAAGTCTTCTGTTCAGACTAGTAATAGGCTTCAAATTTAACCTGACAGTAAAAAAGGATTTTGGTTTTATTAAACTCAAATTTCTTGGTTATAATGTTGGGTTGCTTGAAAGGAGTACTTTTCATCCTTACACTGGTATTGAGAAAGAATATCCAAGTTTACTGATTTAAAGGCGATGTGTTTTACAAGCCCAAATGAGTTTCAGAAATGGAAGAATGTTTAGCTTGCAATGATTTCTCTTTTTTCTGATAAGATAAATCACAGCTAATAAAATCACTTTCTCAAGACACTATTTTTAACTTCCCAAAGGGACTATTTCTTTAGCCTAAGAGACATTCCTGTATCACCACAGTATGGCACTCTTGAAATGTCATTAGCAACCAAATTCAACCTTCTCTAGAAAGAACTTATATAACAAAGGTTTGTGCCTTAAATAAGATTTATGCCTTATGTTTTAAGAAACTTGCTATGTCTGCTCAATCCCTTTCCCTTTTTCCCTTCCATACAAACACTTTTTGCTTTATCTTTTTGATTATTTTTTTCCCCCACCAGTAACTTTAGGACTAAGCTGTGTAGATGTAATCTAACTTCTGTTGGAAGATACTGCTGATATTATACCAGTAAGTCGCTGATCACAAGAGTTGCCACAATAATGGCAAAAGTTAACAAGTAAAATATACTGGATTTCTTTAAACCTATTCCCTATGTTAAAGAAATTTAAATATAATCAAGTAGAGGAAGAATATGTTAACGTTAGCTTGTTAGAAGTGAAGTTCATCAGACAAAAGAAGAAACAGATGGATGCCCAAACCAGTTAGCCTACAGAAGCAGAAGCTTAGTCAGGTCTATGCTAATATGTCCTTATCAGACCTCCCCAGTGGATAGATCTGTTCTATGCAATTTTACTCTACAAAAGGAATGTTAAGGAAGATCATATTGCATATGGCTGATAAAATATCCATACAGTTCTTCTAAAGAAGTAATTTTTCTTACCCTCTTTTTTCCCAGTCTTTTTTCCTGAGGGAGGCACAGATTTTAACACCTCTCAATATCTGCTTACCTAAAACTCATCAGAGTGTTAAAAGAAGAAAAGCTGGGCATGTGGGAATGTGCTAAAATTACTTTAGCCATAACTAAATTTCTTTTGTCCACCTGTTAACTTAAGACATCCCTTTAGTCAGGGTCCCATTGCTATTTTAATTACATTGTCACCATGTTTAGGAAATAAAATACTGGAAACAAAAAACCCACTTGAGTTTGGCCTTGACCAAATATTACTTCAACCCCCTATCTCTTTCAGTCACTTTTTAAAATTCTTTATGAAATTAATGTTTTCTGTGTTAGTTCTGATGCTAAATTATTGTTATTTTGTCCTGGTCTTTCACTTTCCATGCTACTAGCTGGCCACAAGACCTTGCTTTCCCTGCTGTCACATAGGTCTTGCATTTAGATTTGTTTCTGTCTTTTTATTACATGGAATGCAGTGTATAGTTATTTCCATTACAATCTCACAAACTCTGGAGAAATTAGTATTGCTGCAGTCAGCGGTGCATTCTCATTTAAGGTGGCAATGTGCCAGGTCAACAAGAGTCAAAGGGGAGGTGCCAGATTAACTATAGAGTAAAATCAAGATACTAATTTTTATTAACTTGGAAAAACTTCTATGGTCAGAAAAAAACACAGCAGTGGAAATTTCTATTATAGCTTCCTTCCTACCTACCTTTACATTTAAATACTAGTGAGCAAGCTGTATGAAGCCTCCAAAAAGCAAACCTAAAAAATATTGAGAAGTAACAAAGACCAAAACTTGCTTATTTGGTATGCAACCTGCTGGAGTTTCCAGTGCTGTAGCAGCCCGGTTCCAGAGACAGGTGGGACTTTCAGCTGCCAGTTCCCGGTGGAGTAGTTCTGTCAACAGCAAGCATGTACTTTCTAAGTTTTATCTGAAAGCATTTTAAGTTGGATCTGTTCAGCAGCAACCACACTGCAGTGCTCTAATTTAAGTAGGAGACACAGCTCCTCTCACGAACAGCGTGCTCTGCGGGCCCAACTCTAAGACAAAAGTACTGTTTAAATTTGTAATTTTCTAAAGCACTAATAAAATTCTGGTAGCACACATCCAGCTAAGAGCTAGTAAAAAAAAAAAAAACTTTTTTTTGTACGTTTCGTCACAAGAGAGGATGCACACGCCCCACCACACACCGTTCCCTCGCCTGCCCTCTCAATTTGACTTGAATGCTGCCCACTAGTACAACACACATCGGGCCTGCCACTAAATGACAGCAACGAGACAAGAATCAGAGGCAGACCGTGCCCTCGGCGGCTGCAGGTCGCGTTTTAGGGCACAAAGTGCATTTCACCACAAGTTCTAGGGCCGGTAGCCGGGCCGGCAGAGCTACCGGGGACCTCCGCTCGGTCCCGGCGGGGCTGGGGAACTGGACGGGCCTCACTAGGATCCAAGCTCCGGGGGAGACTCAGGCTGAGGCGACGCCGCTCCTCGCCGCGCCTCGCCCCCGTCCGCAGCCGCTCCTCCGACGGCCCCTTCCCGCCTCCAGCGCCTCTCTACTCGCGCGCGCGGGGCGGCCGTTAACGGCCTCCACCGGCAGCTCGCAGAGGCCTTTCGGCGTGTCCGCCTGGGTAGGGAGCCATGGCCACAAAAAGGTGGCACGGCCCGGAGGGCCGAGCGGGGAGGAGGAGTTATTGGCGGGGCTGAGGGCGGGATACTTCCCCGCCAGGGCCTACCTGCTGCCCCNAATATCAAACATGGGGACATATCTGAAAAACTAGCCCTAGAAATAAGATTTGACATTTCTAGGCTTTTCTCGGAAGCCAGCATAAATCATTGGGGTCCTTGGAAATGGCTGATTCCAAGGGAGGAAAATAAACATTATCATCTAGGCTATAAAATTGAATGAGGAACTCAAGCTAGGTGTGTGGAAAAAAAAAAAAAAAAAAAGGCAACTGATATGTCCTGGGGTGTATCCTTTGAATTTATGAGGGAGGGAATAATCTTTAGGCCAGGGTTTTGTTCAATACTTCTTAATCATTCTTTTCTTAAGGGAATGGGAGCTTTGCCACAGATAGGAGTAGGAGCAGGATTTAAGCAGGGAATGTTTGTGACCAAGACTTCTACTGTGTTCTTAAATAGTAAAAGGCAATAGTTCAAACAAATAGTGCCGTATGGGTGTAAATTGTATTGGCCCGAGGCAAACATTTACATCTGATAGTGAAGGGCGAGTAGACGCACAAGCAGATGTGTTTATTAGAGACGGAGTGCACACATTATTTGTTGCATATTTGTTTCTTGGATGATCATTAAATCATTTGGCTTTTCACTGAAAGTAGAAGAAAATTTGTGGAAAATATACGGGATTTCAGAGCACCGGCAGCATACGTTTTTGATAGGTGGGTTTTTTACACCACCTACCGAAAAGAACTGTAACTGCATCTTTGGTTAGAAATTATTTTAAGATGGTGATTACTTAGGGACAGAATTTACTCCCTAGGTGTGCTGAAGTCATTGTTGGGTATGGATACACATTCCTCAAGAAGTATGGGAGAGTTCGCATTTGTTTGCCTCTATTACACTTATCTCCAATGTCTTATGAAAATGGCAGCGGTGCGCAAGCCTCATATTCTTCTCATTTATGTGTACAGTACACGTTAGTAGTACTTCATGTCTTAGGGTCTGAAAGGAGTTTGCTGTTCTTTCGGTATTAGCAGCTGGTAACTTCCAATAGCTAGGTTTTCAAAAGGGGTAAAAAAAACCCTGCAGGATTTTAACTGTCAAAGATTTAAGGAAGGTTTGCTTGCATTGGACATAGAATATCATAGAATATTGAAAGGGACCCATGAAGATCATCGAGCCCAACTCCTATGCTTTACTGTTGGTGTGATCATACTCTAGGGTATGTGTAAACAGTGTAAAATCAATCTAAGGTGGTGGTTAATATCCTCTTACAGCAAGTTGAGTTATTCTAGTAAGTCATGGGACTGTAGATCTCTTTCATTCTTCACACCTTGTGTTAGAGTGTATTGGTGGGAGAAGGTAACAAAGAAGTGTAAGTATAGGCCTTATAGCTCAGAATTAAATAGGTCCTAAAAAATATATGTTAGAAAAAAAAACCAAAACCAACTTCTTCAGTCTTTCAAGTAACATTGATACTTTTTCCTTTTTTTGTTTTTAAACAGAAATGTAGCCCTGAAGAGAATGTTGTTTTTCTTCAGTAAATGAACATATTCCTGGTTTAGCAGGTGAGAATTTAGTAAACTGGTTGTTTATGTTCATTGATGCTAACAGAATTATAGAGCACGCATTTACATTCCACACCATCATTCTGGCTTAAGCCAGAGCCTAAACCTGAGACTGCTGTTAGCTTTTTGTACAAAAACCAAAGTTTATAACTTTTAGAGGTCATATTCAAATATTTTGTGGAGTATTGTTTACACATAGTAACAGCCATTTTATATGTTATCTCATGGCATTATTTAAAACATTAATATTTTGATAACTAAGCACAATGTTCCTGTTACAATAGAAAATATTTTTAGACAATGGGATATAAAAGGCCAAATTTGGCTATCCTTTTTTATTTATTATTGTTACGGGTTTGTGTGGCGCGGTTTTCCCTTGGTGGCAGGGGAGGGGGGCTACAGAGGCGGCCCCTTTAAGAAGTTGCTGGAAGAATTCGCCGCCCCAAAATGTCGGACCCGCGCGCCAAAATGTCGGACCCGCCTCTAGGCGGGGAGTGACGGTGGTAGCGCCTCTGGGAAACATATTTAAGAAGGGGAACCGGTAGTGGGGGGGGGAAACCTGAGAGGAACATCGCTGCCGACACTGGAATCATGGAAGTGGAGGGGGAGGAGGAGGAGCCTGAGGAGGCTGATGGCCCTGCAGCCCAGGGGGGTGAACGGTGGAGCGGAAGCTCCCGAAGGTGGCCGTAACCCCATGGTAAAAACCGCGCTGAAGCAGTGTGAGACGGGAGAGCAGCCCGCGGAAAGGACCCGCGCCAGGGGAGTTCGGGAAGAACTGAAGCCCGCGGAAAGGATCCGCGCCAGGGAAGTTTGTGAGGAACTGCAGCCCGCGGAAAGGAACCACGTTGGAGCAGGGAACGAGAGAGGAATCTTCCCCCTGAGGAAAGAAGCGGCAACGACGATGTGTGGCGAGCTGACTCAACCCCCATCCCCGATTCCCCTGCGCCGCCAGGGGGAGGAGGTAGACAGCATCGGTAGTGAACTGAGCCGGGAAGGCGGGAGGCGTGGGGGGAGGTTGTTCTTATGTTTGGTTTTCCCTTCCTAATACCCTTGTGTTTTGTTTCTGTTTTGATTTGTAGTAAATTAAATTGATTTTGTTTCTTCTCCAAGTTGAGCCTGTCTTTTGCCCGTGACCATAAGTGGGGAGTGATCCCTCCCAGTCCTTGTCTCGACCCACAAGCCTGCCTTTTGTTTGTTTTTTTTTCTCCTCATCCCAACGTAGCCAGGCGAGGGGGTGGGGGGTGAGTGAGCGGCTTCGTGGTGCTTTGTTACCGACTGAGCTGACCTGAAACCACGACAATTATCTGTCTGTGTAAAGTTTGGCAATAGACAAAAATTAAAAATAAGGTTTCCTTTATACTCCATGTAGTGATACAACAATTTGCTAGATTTCCAGGAACAAATATGCAATAGTACATTTAAGGTATTTTCCAAGTAGCCAATTTTGTGCTTTGTTTTCCTCCCTCTTTTATGGCAGGCTGCATGTTATTACTGTAGATCACCTGCTTATAAACACCGATAAAGTCCCTCCACTTCTTGGGAAATTTTTCACTCAAAAATAGGAACTGAAAGCTCAACTATATCAAGTCTTGCAGCTTCCCGTCACTTAATATTTTGGATGTTATTTCAAACAATTTCATGTGCTATGTCTTGTGACCATTACTCATTTACAACATTTTTCTTTTTTCTTCTTTAAAAATAATTTGTCAGACATACTTCAAAAATCTAAAAGTGAGAAAAAACACTTTAAGAGTATTGTAACTGTTTCTTGCTTTACTCAATATTATTAATTTTAAGGAAAATTTGAAAATAGTATTTGCTATTAATAAGCTGAGACAAAACAATCAGATTGTTTCAAGGATTCAGAGTATTCAGTTAAACTCTGGCCCTGTTGAAGTTTGGAGTTCACCATCAGTTTCAAAGTAGCTTTGGTTTTTACCAATTCTTGCATTCTACACCACAAATATAAATTTTCAGTTTTTTAGTACAGTGTACTGACTGCAGTGCTTCTATATGACATTTATGTGTTCATTATGTCACAGCGTTCACCCAAATGTTCAAGCTCGGCTAACCTTTGTATTTTTTAACCAATTCCACAATGTTTAACAAAAGAAGAGAGGGCGCAAAAAAAAAAAAGGATTTCAGTCTGCTCAGTGAGAGCCTATTTAGCTATGAAATAACTGGATGGAATTAAACTAATACTGTGAACATTAGGTATGTTCCCTCTTTCTAATCACAAACAAACACAATAAATTATGGCTAATATATACTTGCCTTAAGTGCTTGCAGTCTAAATAGGGAAGTCTCAAATTAGTTGTTACATAATAAGCTCATAATGCTATATTATGTTTCTTTAGAATTCAGGCAATCTGGAGATTATGGTGCAGAGTGCATTTGGTAGATCTATTTATCCTCTGGCAGCAGTGAGTTTTAGCATGGAGATGAGTTATGCAGAACTCTTAAACAACCGTTCTCACTCAAGTACCAATTGGTCTGCTTTCCTCATCTGTCTCAAAAGCTGGCACTCTTAGTGAGAAGCTGTGGGGTTTTTGCCTTAATTTATCAAGTATAAGGCAAATTCACTTTTTATTAATGTTATAGCTTCAGTAGATATTTGGGTGGCCCTTGGAGATAGTGAGGTCCACCCCCACCAGGATTTTCCAGTCTCCAGAAAAATGTTTCTTATTCTTATTTTCTGTCCTGTGATAAGCACAATGGCACACACGTTAGCCCCAAGCCCAGCACTGGCACTGACTGGCACAGGGATGATCTGTGATAGAAAAGGTATTTCATTCCAGATCACAATAGGAAGTGGGTAATGATGCTATGCACATTTGTTTATGAAATAGTGTATTTTCCTATAAAGAAATATGGGATCAGAAACGTAGACAGATTCTGAGGTACAAAGGCTCCTCAGTATTTGCTGTTCAGATGTGACAATCTGCTTGGCTCTTCTTACTTCAGGGGAATTTCAGTGTATTTAAGGTGACTGTAAGTATGTTCCACTATTTAGTCTGTAGCCTTTGTAGGATTACATATATTATTTTGATTATAGAGTTTATTTACGTACACTAAATTATATCATTAGCTTTTTGAGTTAGTAGTTCTGCTTGTTTTGTCTGCTGTATTTTATGCTGTCTAAATTCATTGCTTTCTTTCAGACTAATATCTACAGGCTATAAGAAGCCATTGGAAAGGGATGACCTGTTTGAACTGAATGAAAGTGATTCACCATACAGTGTGTGTCCTAACTTTGAAAAGCAATGGAGAAAAGAAATCCAAAAGTCTACCACAGGATTAATGGTAGCTATAATTCTGACAAAAGACAATATCCTTTTCTAAATTTAAGGAGTCTAGAAGCTGGAGAAGATTTCTAAAATCCTGTTGTTTATTGAACAGCCTGCATTTTGTAGATCACAAAGGCCACTCAGTGTTGTGATTGGTGATCTCTAGTGTGGCTATAGGATTTTTCTAAATTGTTTAAGTTCAAAATTACCTCTTAGAAAGATACCTAGTTACATTTTAACACTTCAAGTGGTATGGAATCTACTGTGACTTTTACTTTGGTGATTAATTACCATCTTTGTCAAAACTGTCCAACTGATTTCTCTCTGAACTTGCCTGTTTCACCCTGTCTTATCTTTGCAACTGTATTTCAGGTGGGTAGAGAAGTCTTACTAGCTTGCTTATCAGTAGACATTGTGGCTTACAGAATGCACAAAACAAGCTTCATCTTTCTTTAATTTTAACAATACTGGATTTTACAGATATTTTGGGGTTTTTGCTTGAGTTATGCTGTGTGATTTTCATGTAAAACCTTGACAATTTCAGTCACAGTTATTATTTTGTTGTTGTAGTTCAAGTGCACTAGGAGCTCTGTAATGTTACCAAGTTCACAGGAGAGAGGACCTAACCTCTAAGTCCATTAAGAGCATAGCTTTTGTTTTTTAATGACTTACTGAGAAGAGGGCTCCTGCAGAGTCTGACCTTACTGCGTCTCTTCAGTATTTTTCTTATCTATTTGTAGATTTGCCCTTTATCCATTGATGGGATACACACCAAAACACTTTCTACCAAAGCATTCAAAAGTATTTTTCAATACGGATATTTTTTAATTCAGATACTGTTTTTATTATTCAAGTAATCTGTAAAAAATATCCTGTCCTTCATCACTGTGATAATTAAGAAAGGTTGACTTTTTTTTTTTTGAGGCCTTGTAAGAATATTTGCAATTGTTTGACCTAAATACAAACTGAAAAAAATAGTTACTTGACAACTGAAAATATGAAAGAATAGAAGAGTTATTCAACCTTAAATATAAAGTTGCTGTAAGCCTGCTATAAAAGACAATGCATTTATGTTGAAGCTTACCTCTGTTTTTCAGATACTTTTTTTGACCTGTGATAATCATTTGAGGACTAACTTATTTGCTAGTTATATTTGTGGATGAATGGGGCAACCCTAGAAATTATATTTGTCCTTTCCTGAAAGACTACTAGCCAGGCTAAATAAAACCAGAATTCATTCCTTACCCCAAAGCTTTTCTTCTAACTGTAGGAAATGAGCTTTTTCAGATCGTAAATACAGTGATGGCTTTAGATGGATACTCTAATATTACATATTTTATATTTGTAAATGTGGGTGAAGTTAAAAAATATTTTTTTCCTCTTAAGTCTGTACATATTTTTGTAACCTTGCAGGCTTCTTACATCAAAAGAGTGCTATTTAAGAAAACAAGTTTCCATAAACCATCTTTGATTTTGCCATTATGGCAAATATTTAAATTTTTATTAGTTAAAGTTGCGTGTTTCTGAAAGTTACAGCTGACATTCTGGCTTTCATGAGTCCACAAATAATGAAGTAAGTTTTTAATATGTTTCACTTTATGTTCAGAGAGTAACAGTAATAATAAAGCTAAAGAGGGTCAACAACATCAAAACCAAACTAAGTAACAGCTTACACATGTAAAGAATTTATTTGTGCCCCCCCGCCCTAGTGATTATCTGAAAATGATCTAATGAGGTGTTATGGGTTTGTGTGGCCCGGTTTCTTTGGTAGTGGGGGAGGGGGCTGCAGAAGTGGCTCCTTTAAGAAGCTGCTAGAAGCTCCCCCGGCTCCAAAGAGTCCGACCCGCCTCTGGCCCTGGCCGATCCCATCAGTGACGGTGAGAGCGCCTCTGGGAGAACAGATTTAAGAAGGGGAACCGGAAGTGTGGGGGTGGGAACGTGAGGGAAACACCTCTGTGGATACCGAGGTCAGTGAAGAAGGAGGGGGAGGAGGGGCGCCTGAGGAGGCTGATGGCCCTGCAGCCCGTGGTGAGATGGCAGGCTGTCCCCCTGCAGCCCAGGGAGGTCCATGGTGGAGCGGAAGCTCCCGAAGATGGCCGTGACTCCATGGGAGAACCCGCGCTGGAGCAGTGTGTGACTGGAGAGCAGCCCGCGGAAAGGACCCGCGCCAGGGAAGTTCGGGAAGAACTGAAGCCCGCGGAAAGGAGCCACGTTGGAGAAGTTCATGAAGGCCTGTCTCCCGTTGGAGGGACCCCACGGTGGAGCAGAGGACGAGTGAGGAATCTTCCCCCTGAGGAAAGGTGCAGCAGCGACGATGTGTGGCGAGCTGACCCAACCCCATCCCCTGTTCCCCTGTGCCGCCGGGGGGAGGAGGTAGAAAGAACCGGGAATGGAGCTGAACCTGAACCGGGAAGGCGGGAGGGGTGGGGGGAGGTGTTCTGATGTTTGGTTTCCCTTCCTAATACCCTTGTGGTTTGTTTTTTATTTGATTGGTAGTAAATTAAATGGATTTTGTTTCTTCCCCAAGTTGAGCCTGTCTTTTGCCCGTGACCATAAGTGGGGAGTGATCCCTCCCAGTCCTTGTCTCGACCCACGAGCCTGCCCTTGTATTTTCTTCTCCTCCCAACGTGGCCAGGGGCGGGGGTGGGGTGTGAGTGAGCAGCTTCGTGGTGCTTTGTTACCGGCTGGGCTGAAACCGAAACCACGACATGAGGAAAAGCTCAAAGAGATCAGGAATTTCTTAGCCAAAGGACTCAGACAAAACCAGTAGAAGTTCCAGTCTGCAATATTGTTTTTAAGTATTTAATATACTTAAATATAAAATCAAATGTTAAGAAAAATGGAGTACCAAGATACTTAATTTCCCTACTTTTTTGTCAATATTTTTCCATCTCTATTTAAAAACAAAAACCACTCTTAAATATATAATAATATCTACATCTTCAGCATTTAATGGAAAACTGCCATGACTGTTGTTACCATGTTGTTGCTACCATAAGGTTAGTGGAAGTGGTTTTTAGAAATTGTGCTTACCACAGAGGTGTTAAGAATTTATTGAATACCTGTGTGTTTATAAAGAAAAGAGTTAATGAACAGAATTATTGTTAACCTCTAAACTATACCCTGAATCAGTGTAATCCTGAACGAAATTGTTAACCATAAAATCTATTTGAAGATATCACAGTTCCTGGTTATCCAAGATAACCTTTTACTAACACAAAAATAAGAATTTTCCTCTAGATTTTTTTTTCTCTCTCACTTTCATGGTTGGTAGTTGCAACCTTTCTAAGTACAAATATCTAATAAATTTTTTTCTTTTTTTCTTTTATGCCGTTCTTTATTTGTACTCCATTGTCAGTGAAGTCAGCAACAGCATATTCATGTCTAGAATAGTATTTGAGAATTGTTTCTAAGCTAACAAATTGGGAAACACGAATAAGACCTGCCTTTTTTAAACATCATATTTCTTTGTGACCTTCCACCATATCTGGATCCAAAACAGGCTTAATTAAACAAGTTGCCAGTATGCCAGTTTATTGAACTTTTTATTGTCTGTTGTTGACTTAATGCACAGAATTTAAAATTTATTTTCCTTTGTTTTCAGAGCAACGATAATGGTCAGTGAAAATCATTCTAGTTCATATGGGAGTGGATATGGCTATGCTATTGCCCTGTTTTTCGTAGTTCTCTCACAAACTCTTCTCCATCAGTTACACCAGCATAACAACATGCTTACTGCAGTCAAAATCAAGACTGCAGTTGTTGGCCTGATATACAAAAAGGTAATCATGTATTATTCTACTTTTCTTTCAAAACAAAACCTAAAATAAGCACAGTGTTAAAGGACAATACGCTTACCAGCATGATCAGAACCCAGGCTGTTACACGCTTGACAGGCTAACAGATTGACTTAATATTTTTATGATTATTTTTTAATAATAATTTGGAATTTCAGCTGTATTTCTATTACAAGACTCTAATCCTGAAATTACATACTTTTGTCAGCCACCTGTACAGCCTTAATACTGGAGATATATGTAGAAACTGAACTCTTCCGATTTTGATTATGGGTTGATTTCCTAAATTTACTGAATGAGCTGGGAAAACTTTTTAGGAGGTCTGGGAAAAAGTAAGGGTATATGTGATTGCTGATTTTACTATATAGCAGTAGTGAATATGAGAAGCTGAAGTTTGCCACGTTGTCTCCTTTGGAGGTTGAAATTTCCCCCCTGATTTCAGTGAAACTGATTTTCTGTTGAGTTGAATACCCAGTAGGTTTGTTGTTTTTCAGATGTTTAAAAGATGGCTAATTGCTGTGGAAATCTATCTGTAACTTACTCTACCTTTAATAAGATATGCTGAGGTGGCAGCATTATTAGCTACAATAAATGCAGGTTCCACTAACATAGAAGTAATAGTAGCCGTCTGACCTGCGAAACAGGAATGTTTACTATACTGTTAATATGTAGCACATGAGATGAAGCTGGTTTTTCAGTGCTGCACCTTTAGTTTACTTTGTTATGAACATGGGACATTGGTATTTTTACTACAGTATTTAACTATTAAGCTCACATTAAGGAAGCCAAAAAATAATCCAAATCTGAAATAGATTACTGTCTTTGTTAATTTAAAATACAGTCTCTTTTCTTGAGACAGTCAAACTGATCTTTTGGCATAGACTTCTCAGGTATTTTCTGAACCAGTTCACAAAATTTTACTTGTAATTTGCAAATAAGTTAAATAAAGGAATTAATTCTCTGAAGTTGCACATCAAGGTGTGTCAGTACATCAGATCATGAACAGGGGAATAGAGGCCCCTGTTGGGGTGGGCATGTTTTCCAGCAAGTTCTCACAGCTACAGTGTACAAATACAGCTTCTTCCTCTCTCTGAATAGAGTTGATTATTGCATGCTGGGTCAGGTTGTGCTTTGCATGTGGGATGGATGGTGGAGTGAGTTGCTGCAGCACTGCCTTGTTACATGCAGGAGTTGCAGGTGACACAGTGGAAAAACGTGAGGCGCTAACAGAGAGAGAGAGAGAGTGTGTGTGTATGTGTTTGTCTGGATGTCAGTCCCAAGACACATGGGACTTGTGGTATCTGCCTGCCACACTGAGATTATACATGTGCTTGCTGTGAAGCCTGCTGTTATTGGTTTCTGCAGTGGGAGGTTCTAAACTAGGCCAAAGTTGAGGCTTTCTGAGCCCTCTTTGCACCACGTTGTCCTGTTTATTTACTATAAAGAGTTGCAAGTCTGTTTCACTGAGTTCAGCTTTGCTCTAATCTTTGTCCTTTTAGCTTCTCCTGGGCAGCTAAGCCTATCAAAATTGTTGATTTTTCTGACCTCTGTATTTTCTGATTGCAGGCCTTAACTTTAGCAAATTCCTCATGACAAAACTATACAACTGACAAAATTGCTAACCTGATGTCAGCAGATGCTCAGGAACTCATGGAGCTAACTGTAAACATCAACCTGTTGTGGTCAGCACCTTTTCAGATCATCGTGGCTGTCGTCTTTCTCTGGAAAGATGTTGGCCCCTCAGTCCTAGCAGGTGTTGCACTGCTTCTTTTGGTTATACCTATAAATGCGCTCATTGCAGCCAAAGTAAAAAGACTGAAGGTGAGATATTTAAATAAGCATAGTAAGGAGAGGTTAAGTGTTCATAATACAGGAATGAAGTGGGGGGTAAATTATGCATGTGTAAGAATACTATTGGTACATCTAAATTAAACCCAAACCAAGTAAACAATGCCAAGGCACAGCTGTTTTTCATTGAAGGGAAAAGCATAACTGCAGTGAGAAAGCTGTATGTTTGATAGCTAAACTAGTATTTAGGTTGGATACCTACATTTTCATTATACTGAAACAATACTTTTGTATTAGTAAAAATTACTGTATGACTCAATTTAGGAAATAGCTATGTTTTTGCACATTACATGAGATAATTCTATTAAATAAGGGATTTTGTAGGATTATGGCCCTCTTCCATTTTTATTATTCAGGCTAAGCTGCTCACTCAAATTTAACACATTCTCCTGAGATTATGGGAATTCCCATAGAGGTACTGCATGTGTTCTGACTTCTTTTCTGCTTCTCTGGTGCTACAGTTCTCTTGGCACTATATTGCCTGTTACTATGACAATTTCTATGAGGTCCACTGAAAAAAAAAATACTGCAACCCTAAGTTTTGCATTGCTATCAAGGCAATTATTTGTCTCTGTCTTATTCAGGCTTTGATGATGCAACATGCAATGAATACTCTGGGTGTCCCTTAATTCTTTTGTAAGGCTGTGACAGTTTAGATACATTGAAACCCCCCACAAAACCATCTCACCTCTTTTGCAGGTGAGGTGCAGCAGCTACATATACACTTAGATCCCTACTGTGATATGAGAGAGAGAGAAGAAATACAAAGGACAATAAAATAATTCTGTCGAACAAGTTGCAAACTTTTGTTGTCTATGAATAAGACTCAAAACATTAGAGGCTGTTAATTAGTATTAGAAATGTGAGATGCAGAAGAGCCTGAGAATAGTGTAGGAGTGAGAAGAATTTCTGTGTTTCTTTCATCGTTTTTTTTCAATGACAATGTATTAATTAGTAACAGAAGAAACTTCCTTCCTAACTCCTGTATATGTACATATATAAGTGTACAGTATTTTATATGCATATGGTGTTACATATATACATGTTTGTGAGTATAGAGTGTTATAATATATTGTTATTGAGTCTGTATTTACCTGCTTAGTGATTTTGAAGATTAAAACCATATTATCATTCCTGAACACCCTGGGAACTGGAAGCCTGTTAAGGTTTTAATTCAATGTGAAGAAAAATAAAAAGGACAAAAATTGAAATGCACTCTTTTAAGATATTTTAGGGGAAAAATGTTATGTTAATGTATTTAATCCTTTATCATATCTAATGATCTATTTATTTTTACTACATATATATCTGAAGATGGTATAACTGCGGTGCTAGTATGTTTTTCAGCAAGGTAAAAATAGCATAAAATGTATTTATTGCCTACAGTACACTGCATATTTTACTTTCCAAAATTTTTTCTCATTCAAAAATGAAACCACTGCTGTCTTTTAACCAGAAAAGCCAAAGGAGGTATTCGGATCAACGAGTCAAGCTACTAAGTGAAATGTTACATGGAATAAAGGTAACGCCACAACCAACAAGGGTTTTGGCTTTTTTGTTAAGTTGTAAAGTTAGAAAGTAAGTTATTTAAAATACTAAGGTTTTATGAGTAATATTTCAGCTAATAATGATAAAAGCTTAAAGACAAAATGTTTTAACATAATGTGCTTAAATTGTTTTTGGAAAATATTTACTGGTTTAATTTGATTTGAAAAACTTACTATTCGTGATGCATTAATATTACTACCATATTTTTAATGAGAACATAAAATATGTTATTAGTTGTCTGAAAACCTTTAGCAGAGTGAAATTTTAACATAGAAGAAAAGCACTTTTAAAAGTTGTCTCATTTTTGTTATTTGTCCTGTTTTGAAATAAACCAGCTCATCATTTATGATACATAAGGGACAGGTTGAAATCTGAAGAAGTGACTAGAGTATATCTTTCATAAGAACAACTTAATTTAGAGTTATCTCAATTCTTGTTTTCATTTGTAAAACATTCACGTTTTTGTAGTTTGGCATTGCTGAATATTTGAAAATTAAATTTGGAGCTTTAGCTTATTTTCTGAAGCATAGTCACTGCTTTTTTGTTTTATTAAAATATGTTTGATTGTCTAGATCCTCAAACTTTATGCATGGGAACCTGCATATCAAAGGAAGATCATGAGCATTAGAGAACATGAAGTGGATGTTTTGAAGTCATCTGGGTATCTGACGACTTATTCCATGCTAACATTGACATGTATTCCTTTTATGGTTTGTTTTATAAAAATACTAATTCATGCAGGACTGTTTCTCATGTTCCCTATTGCTTTAGTAGCTGAATGGCTCACAAATGTTGCCTTACAGTATCTCAAAATATTAGATTTATCAACACAATATACTTGAATTCTCATGTTCTAATAGTATGTATATGAACAGAAAGATTATGAATTGAGCGAGCTTTTAAAGACCCGTGTTAGGAAGTCAGAAACCAAATCCGAAGCTCCTGAATCTCATTTCACTGTTTTAATCATACTGTTTATATTGCATAGAAATCAACTACCTTATTTATATTCCTCCTTTTTTAAGTTTTAAGGGAATGCATTTTTGATCAGTAATTTTTAGTTAGCCCTTCTCAAACACTAAACCTCTAAATACATGAAAAAGGAAGACCAAAAAAATATCAACCAAATTCATCCTAGCCTTGTTTCAGTGGAATTCGGTCAGGAATACATTCAGGTCTTTGGATCTCTAAATCCCTCTGTTAAACTCCATTAGAAGGTAAATGGAGACTTCAGGGCGTTGAGGCAACTGGTTAAGGGATCAGGAGCACAAGTAGTGTTCTCCTCTATCCTTTCAGTTGCAGGGAATGGTGAGGGAAGAAACAGGAAAAGCCAGCAGATCTATACCTGGCTCCGAGCCTGCTGTCACCAGCAGAATTTTTGATTTTTTGATCATGGGTCAGTCTACATGACACCACGCCTGCTGGCAACAGATGGTGTATACCTGTCTCAAAGCGGGAAAAGGATCTTTGCACAGGAGTTAGCAGAGTTCATTCAAATAACTTTAAACTAGATTTGAAGGGGATAGCAGATAAAACCAGGCTGACTAGAGATAATCCTGGGGGCAGCATGCCAACATTTGAGGTACAGTGTGCTAGTGAGGTCCTTTGGTGTGCTATCTCAGTGGAGGTAGGGGATGGAGATCCATGTGGCAGCAAAGACACAAGGGTTATTGATGAGTTAGAAACCACGGAAGTGCCTGAGAACAGTCACATAGGAATTGGGGCTTCTCCCCCAAAAAAGGTAGCCCAACCCTTTGGAAGAAGGGGCGGGCAACTCAGGAGGACTACAAGGATGTCATGAGGTTGTGCAGGGAGAAAATTAGAAGGGCTAAAACCCAACTAGAACTTAAACTGGCTACTGCTGTAAAAGACAATACAAAATGTTTCTATAAATACATTGGCAACAAAAAGAGGGCTAAGGAGAACCTCCATCCTTTATTGGATGTGGAGAGAAGCATAGTTACAAAGGCTGAGGAAAAGACCGAGGTACTTAATGCCTTCTTTGCCTCAGCCTTTTAATAGTAAGACCAGTTAGTCTTGGAGTACCCAGCCCTCTGAGCGGAAGACAGGGACAGGGAGCAGAATNTTATGGAGCAGATCATCTTGAGTGCCATCATGCGGCATGTACAGGACAACCAGGTGATCAGGCCCTTTAGTGTGGGTTTATGAAAGGCAGGTCCTGCTTGACTAACCTGATCTCCTTCTATGACAAGGTGACACATTTAGTGGATGAGGGAAAGGCTGTGGATGTTGTTTACATGGACTTTAGTAAAGCCTTTGATGCCGTTTCCCACGGCATTCTCCAGGAGAAACTGTCTGCTCATGGCTTTGATGGGTGTACTCTTAGCTGGGTATAAACTTGGCTGGATGGCCGAGCCCAAAGAGTTGTGGTGAATGGAGTTAAATCCAGTTGGCAGCCGGTCACAAGTGATGTTCCCCAGGGCTCAGTACTGGGGCCGGTTCTGTTTAATATCTGCTAATATCAATGATCTGGATGAGGGAATCAAGTGTACCCTCAGTAAGTTTGCAGACAACACCCAGCTGGGTTGGAGTTTGATCTGTTTGAGGGAAGGAAGGCTCTACAGAGGGATCTGGACAGGCTGGATCAATGGGCCAAGGCCAATTGTATGAGATTCAACAAGGCCAAGTGTCAGGTCCTGCACTTGGGTCACAACAACCCCATGCAATGCTACAGGCTTGGGGAAGAGTGGCTAGAAAGCTGCCTGGTGGAAAAGGACCTGGGGGTGCTGGTTGACAGTCAGCTAAATATGAGCCAGCAGTATGCCCAGGCGGCCAAGAAGGCCAATGGCATCCTGGCCTGTATCAGAAACAGTGTGGCCAGCAGGAGCAGGGAAGTGATTGTCCTCCTGTACTCGGTACTGGTGAGGCTGCACCTTGAGTCCTGTGTTCAGTTTTGGGCCCCTCACTACAGGCAAGACACTGAGGTGCTGGAGTGTGTCCAGAGAAGGGCAATGAAGCTGGTGAGGGAACTGGGGTTGTTTAGCCTGGAGAAAAGGAGGCTGAGGGGAGACCTTACTGCTCTCTCTACAAATACCTGAAAGGAGGTTGTAGCGAGGTGGGTGTCTCTCTCTTCTCCCATGTAACAAGTGATAGGATGAGAGGAAACAGCCTCAAGTTGCACCAGGGGAGGTTTAGATTGGACATTAGGAAAAATTTCTTCACCAAAAAGGTTGTCAAGCACTGGAACAGGCTGCCCAGGGAGGTGATTGAGTCACCATCCCTGGAGGTGTTTAAAAGGCATGTATATGTGGTGCTTAGGCACTTCTTGGTGTATCAACAAATTGTTTATGCTCTTTGTTTTTCCCCTGCAACATTGATTTGTCTTTTTCCACCTTTAAGAAAACTCCTGGGCTTTCAAATTGTTGAACGACCTCCTAGATTAATTTGTAAAGCACTGTAGCAGTATATTTGTAGCGGTAGAAGATAGTGCAAAGATGAAGTAGAAGACACTCAACCTAGCAAGTTCAGACAATGCAGGACACTTAAGCTTAACCATCCTGGTCCAAAGTAGTAGAATTGGATGTGTCAAATCGTAAGCCCTAATCCTGGGCCCAGACAGGGGCTGAGAACCAAGTTGTACCACACTTACATGCCTCAGAAAAGGCGGTCTTGCATCTCTAGCTGACATCTATGCAGGGCAAGCTCAGTTTTGTATACACATAATTATTCAAGAAATGAAAAGGCCATAGGTAGTGTTGTCTTACCAAATATTTGTCTTGTCCTATCAAATAGAACAGCTGAGAACAGTTTGTGTCTCCATAGGGAAAATTTACAAGATTTTATACTATCCATTTTTGCTTAGGAATAAGTGGATATATTCTTTGTATGATGACTCACAAGAAGATTTGAAAGTGTTTCTTGTTTGCAGTTCTTCCTTAGATCTATGGAAAATACTCACTAGCAATAAAGAAAAAGTTGCCACTGCTGGTGTAAGTTTCACTAATGGAAAAGGCTTTGACATTTGTTTTTATAAAAATGTATTATTTTGCAGTTGCAGTTTTCTGTTTCTTATTAAGGTTACCTGACATCTCATTACTGAATTTAAAATAAATCCTACAGGCTTTTACCAAATTGTTAAGTGTGTAGTCTGAGGTTTTCTATTTTGATGATCTGCTACTGACTGTATTTTCATATTACATCTAGATCCGGTCTGTTTTACATATTTCAGAAAGAAAGAGATTAAAAAAGTTTTTACCTCTGTTAGAAAAACATTATCTCTTACTGTTAGGAAGTTTAAATACCTATGTGCTGGAGCAGAGACTAGACATTTTTCCTGCTAATACTGCTGCAGTATTGTTTTATGTTAGAAGCACACTTTCTGCAGTCTCCATTAGAAAAATATGCCAGTGCTGAGAGGGAAAAGAACAAGTGAAACAGAGTGTGGAGAAGGTCAAAAC
>VYZV01007231.1:28658-48221 GCA_013401275.1 Pandion haliaetus | reverse complement strand
GTGGATTGCCCAGGAGCAAGCTGGAGCTCTGCATTACACAGCATTTGTTTTCATCCAGGGGTTTTGTGGGAGTGTTCATTTCTCCTCCAATAAGGTGCATCTCCAGAATAGCATTGTCAGGATTTTAATAATTTCTCAGTTCTTTATTTATTGATAAACATTTATTGCCTAATGTGCATAGCCCAAGTTTAGTATTAACCTGGCGTCTTTAGATTCACTTAGTTTTTATTCTGCATTACCTGGCTTGGCCCTAGTGAGAAGCCTGTGCTACTGTGAAGGGACAGAAAGACTCACACAGCCAGTAAGATCTACAAGAAAATATAATTATGAAAAGTATTCTCACAGTTTTTCACTTGTGTAACTAATAAGCAAAACTACTGGCAGTTGTGAAGTCATGTTCCCTACAGCACCAAATGAAGAACCTAGCCCAAAAACTAAGAGACTGTGGTCTGGCCAAGATTACTTGCATATGACAAGGAGGACAAGGGATACCAGCTAGAGCATGGTCATTAGATCTCGAGTTGCTTTTGACTGTGGAAAATGAACTGGGTTTTGAATGTGCCTTTCACCCTTCTGAGGTACTTCTGGAGTTGACAGTGGTTGTAATCTTTGTCTTTTCATCCTGTTCAAACTTCCTAAATTAACTTTGCTGATTTACTCCTCTTTGTGTCTCCCTCTCTGGGTATTTTATGGATCTAATCCTGTTCTTTTATCTTCCTGCCGTTCTCTCTTCACATCTTCAGTTCTGTCATTCATTTTCCCGGTATGCTCACTGATGTGCTGGGATCTTGGTAACAATCTGGTCTCTGTGCCACCAACAATCACAATTTTTTTAACCCTTCTGTTACTGTTTCTGCTGGTGCTTTCAGACACATACATACATTTACCAACCTTAATGCTTCTATTACACATCTCTGCATAAATAGGTCCAACCACTATAGAGAAAGTGGCTTTTTTTTCTATAGCTAAATTAGCAGTCACGGTGTGTGGTTCCTACCTTCTTTCTTTTCCAGAGAATGGATCCAACCACTTCCTTTTGCCTCTTTGTTGTAATGGTGGAAATGTTAAGGGACAAGCCACTGCCCGAGCATTCACACACCATTCAAGGAGCTGCACACATATCACCTGAGCCTTTAACTTCTAGGACTGGAGTCCCTTCGCAGCGGGCAGCTCCAGTGAACTGACAGGTGCCCCTTCCAACTCCTTATACACACACATTCATCCTCAGGCGCTTCTTCCCTCAGGCTCAACCCGAGGTTTCCTGAAGCAGAGTCTCTGACATGATGTATGTCAGTGAATTTATTGAGTCGTACAGCGCTATAGAAAAGCTCGAGCTGGGTGCCTCCAGAGAGGGACCCCAAACAAAGAAATTTGTGGGTAGTTATACCCTCACAATTTAAGTTCCCCTCCCCTCATGCAACGGTTCAGTCTAATAGTAATATTTGGGTCTGGGGTCTTCTTGTTCCTCATTGGATCCTTTTTCTGTCTCCAGGTGGGCTGTTCCTTTTCTTATCTCAAGGATGCAGCTTCTGCTGACAGATGTGTTNGCTTTTTCGGCCAGATTTGTTTTTTTTTTTTTTTTTTTTTTTTTTTTTAACAGGATGCACCTTCTTGGGGCCTCCCTTTATGTAACTAAGTATAAGTTCAGCATAAGTTCACCACTTGTGGCCTAAGGCTTTAGCAAGTCTTTCTGTTAATTCTATACAACAGATTTTGTTTGACCTAGGAAGTGACTATACAGTGGATTCTGTTTAAGTTATTATAACAGAAAGATTTCCTCTTGCTTTCCCACCTTGGATTCTCTGCCAACTAATGTGGCAGTTAATGACACAAAACTCACCACAAGACCATACAGATAGGGAAAGTGATATTTATTAAACTTTGTAAATCAGCTGACTCTGTTTACTCACATTTTCACCAACAGAAGTATCAGTATGTGTGTGTCCAAGTAACCTGGCCAGGATGACTTGTACATGACATGTAGGACAAGACATGCCAGTACTGAATCCTCTCTAGATGTCCTAAGATCCTCTTCATTGCTCAGAACAAACTGTTTTTGGATGGGCCTTATATAGCCTTTAAGAGTCAACAGTTATTGTGATTTCTTGCCTCAGTATCTAGTTTCACTCCATGTGAGTCTTAGGCAACACTCCTGAGTCAATGCTCTGCTTTTGTTCTCCATATCTAGTTATCTTCTGGCTCCAGGCCAGTTCTTTTTATCTTATCTTACAGTTTCATTTTCTTGCTATCTGTTTATTGAATGAAGCCACGCATAGGTTGCACTGTGATCCAGGTGAACTGCCAACTTTAGGTAACAATATATGCCATTATTTTAGTCCTTATTCTACTCTTTCTTCTCATGTTTCCACTTGCCCAAGCACATTTCCACTCTCATTTCATTCAGAACAACCTGAGTATTTATGGTGCAAATGTCTGCATAAGTTCCAAATAAAAGTTTGGAGTTCATTTGCAGATTAGGATTTCACATTGCTTTCTTTTTGTATGTTATCCATCAGTAACATAATGTATATAAGTTAAATTGCTAGTTTTATTGGTCTATTCTGTTGTCAGAGAAGTTCTAGCTGGGCTTGCCATAGGAAAGCTCTTGGCTTCTGACGGTTTTTTGGCTGTTAGGCTTTCCAGTTCTGCTGTATCTTTTTAGTAAGAATGCTTTCAGTATAGGCTAATATACTGTTATAAAGCTTGCTAAGGCATATTCAGTATTTGTTGACCTGTCAACCTAGGATCATGTAGCGTCTTAAGAGTTGAAGCTTATCGAATGCCCTAAAAGTAGGCCTATGGTTTTCTTGGTTTGCCCCTCTGAAGAACACGTCATGCACAACACTGCAGAGAACTTAAAAGCTTACAGAAAGTTTTGTGACGAAACAAGAGCAAAACCCAGCCAGTGACTGTCAGCTACAACAGTCCCACCCACCATTTGTTCAGCTCCTCTCTTGGGTTTCCATAATTTTCACATGGAAGAGTCCTAGTCACAGTATAGTCTGATGGAAATACTTAATCTCAAAAGTAGGCTGCTAATGCCTTGCCTGTGCAGGGCTTGGTTCAGAGGTAACTTGTAGATCTGGTCCTTTTCTGTGTACAAACCCTCTTTAACATACTTGATTTCTACCGAAATGCTAAACAGCATGCTGTCTTACACCTCTCAGCTTGCAGCCTAGTTTATTTGCAGATTGGTCTCAGAGAAGAGTCTGAGGCTCTCTGGTGTATCCCAGCTCTGAACGCTGCCTTTGCCACTTAGTCATTGTTTCGAACAGGCTAAGCTTGGCTGAAGAATTTGGGCCAAGGCTCAGGCTTTGGGATCTGTGGTGATTTAAATGTTGCAGTTACCATTTTCCTTCAGGTTTTTGTAATGGTTTGATATGATTTCTCTGCATTCATATCAACTTGGGGATTATCTAGTACCATGTGTGGTGGTGCATTTCTTCCCCCTCTCTGGACTGATCTACAAACTCAGGAAGCCTCGTTAGGCCTTAGCACAAGTGTAATGAGTTGGGCGGTTCAGCATCCCTTGACCGTGTGACGGCCTGACAAATTATAGTCAATGTCTCAAACATTCATTAAATAACTTTGGTGGAAAAGATGCCTCTGTAAAAATGCTGAGTTGTGTGAACAGGACAATGGGGCCGGAGGAGAGGGCCCCACGGAGGGTTTGACTGCACTTCTCCAAGGCTGGAATTCCTTATCTTAAGTGACCATGAGAAGGAGCACAGCGTATGCGCCTGGAAGAGAGGGCCCCACATAGGATGGGACTGTGGTTCTATCTTAAGCGGTCATGCCAGCAGGGAAAGAGAGGCAACTCCCCAGTGAACCTCCCCAAGCTCACTGACCGACTCCAGAGAACCCCAGGAATGTGGACTGCACATGTCGAGACCACTGACGAACACACTATAAAAGAAGGAAGAATGAGTGCTCGGCGTGCGCCCTCCGGAACTGGATCTCTACGCTGGCTGGACCAATGCTGGACCCAGGACTGGTGAAACCCTTTTCTTCTCTCTTTTTCTTTTCTTTCTGTCTTTCTTTCTTGCTCTTTTTCCTCTCTCTTTTCCACAGTGCCTACACCCCATCCTTTGAAACATAAGCCGTTGACCAAGTCTGAGACTAGGAGTGGATCTAGCCGCCCCTGGGCTCCTCTTTGAGAAGGAGTCCAGAAAGCAAGGGGGTCTGCTCTGAACCTCGTGACTCAACGGGAGGGATCCCCTTCTGACACAGTTTCATGTTCCTTTTTCCACTTCTCTTTCTACACCTCTCTTCTCTTTTCAGACAGTGGCTTAATGACATGATGCAAGGTTCATACTGATAAATTCACTTGTACTTGGGCAAGGTTAGCTAGGTTGAATAAATGTTGATTGTTGTTTGAACTCCCCCGGTGTCGTTTCACCTTAATTCTGAGAAAGGAAATCCACGAACCTGAGTCGCTCCAACTTTGGGATGTGACAGACCGTACCAGGAACTCTTGCATGGCTAAGACAGGGAGTCATGCTGACCACCTCAAGGACTCCAGCTAGCCAGCAGAGGCAGGGGACAGGAGTAGAGATAACTAGTTCTTTCCTAACAACCTTAAGACATACTCCAGCCCTCTCCTGATAACCTTGGAGCATCCCGTATCTGAATCTTAACTCATTCTCTAACAGCCTTAGAGCCTTCCTTGTCTGAATCGTAACTCATGTGAAACAGTACCAGCGCAGCTGGCATCCCAGTAGTTTGCTGATGACTAAAGCCAATCATCTCACAAACCTAAAAACAGCAGTACTAAGTGAGACCCTTTGAGCTAGCTCTCCTGGACCACAGCAAGCACCTCCCTCTGAGTGGGTCACCTCTCAGAGCTCGCAAAATCTTCAGTTTGTGAAGATTGGAGGTCCATCGCTGAAAGCTGACAAGACTTGGGCTGATATTCTTCGCTCCTTGAGGCTCAACCTTTTGCCTGTTGAGAAAGATGCCGAAGCATTTGACATGAATATTTTCACTGAACTCTAGAGGAATTTTTAACAGGTATACTGCTTTTACTCGCTTACGTATATTTCTTAGTGTCTTTATGCATGTGTGTACACTAACCTGAATATTCTATAGCAAGTATATTGCAAGTTATTACTTTTCAAATCTATACTTAAATTACTGTTGGGAACTTTATTCAACTGTGAATGAATCTCAGGCTGTTATTATACCCATAATCCCTTTAGATATAAACTGCTCCATTTTGTGACACCATGAAAGTATGTTTTATAACCTGTTATTTACAAATCAGTTGAACTAATTCTTCTGTGAAGTATGATTGGATTTTATGACACTGGAAGTGCCTTCTCTGGAAAACATGTATTCTGTCAGATATGGAAGTGCATAAACCGCTATGCTATCCTTTTCTATGAGAGAGTTTCAATCAAGTTGGTTAATGATATCAGTAAAGACAAATAGTTATTTCCACTTGTTGTAGTTTGCAGGAACCTTGCATAAGTGACGGTTCTTGTGGTACTGAGGATGAATCTTTATTCTCCTTTGGCTCATTAAGGCTGTGGTTCACCTGATTAATCAAGCCTTGGGGCATTGGAGTATTTTTGGTTTTTTCTGACCATAGGTATTTAGTGCTTGTTTGGAGGATTTTCAGGATTATTGGATTAAAGCCTGCCTGCAATACAGAACGCTTTATGGCCAGTACAAAACGCTTTATGGCCAGTACAACTAGCTTCCTGCTTTTGTATAAGGATTACTGTTGCTTCTGCAAATTTCCTGCACTTCTGTGGGGTTTTAAAACGATCTCTTGTGTGCACATACGTTATGTCATATAGAGCATTTATGATGAGTTCTTTTATATCATTTGACTAACCTTATGGTGTTTGTCACAGGCAAGCTTAACCACAAAGCACCTACTTTAACCACATAACTTGAACAAATTACAGCAGTTAAATGATTTGGGCACAAAGTTCTGAGTAGATGAGCCAGTGGAGGTGTGTGGGGAGGAAATGGCAGGGTGTTTTACGTCTCTTGCCATGCAAGAAGTTTGCGTGAGAGATGCCTTCCTCTGGAGTCACATCAGGGACTCTGCGAGTTTGATGGTATAAGAGCATGAGTGTGAGTGAAAACAGTATTGTTTAAAACAAAAAGCACCTTCCCTTTCTCATTTTGCTACATTAGCGGCAATGTTATCTGAAGGGTGGCTTACTGGATAAGGAAAACGATAGCTCTGGGCAGACCAGCTGTAGGTATTGTCTGGTAATAAATAGGTTTAGAAGTAAAGAAAATAAAATAGAAATTACATGATGGAGCAACCATCCATTCTCCTGAAGATAATTCAAGAGCAGGGGCCTAGTCATTGGACTGATAAAATAAGACCAGGCAGTGCAGCCCTGCCTGACACTGAGAAAAGTTTTGATAGATATCATACTTCATACAAAATAAGTGAAAAGAAGCAAATAGCATCTGCTTTATGCCATCCAAAAGGGTATCCCCTCAGAGGAAAAGAGTATGTGCTTACTCTCAGAGATGGAATAGTCAAATAGGAAACACAGTAACGTAATTAATGACACTCTGTAAGTACCAAACCAGGGATACAAGATGAGGTTATAGACCTGCAGGTACACTTAACTGCTATTGCACAGAAGATAACTGAGTTGCAAGACTATCAGAAGCAGGTGGCAAGCCTGCAAGTTTTGATTTAAAAAGCTGATCATAGAAACCTAAGATGATGGTACTACAACAGATAAAGCATAGTGAATTTTTGCTAAATGAATTATATTATTGTGTCTGAGTAAAGCAAAACGTAAGCTATAAGGAGGCTGATACCTTACACCAGTCTCACCCAAACCAAATGAATTGTTAGGAGCTGGTCTTTCTGTAGGGAAGGGCAGTTTCATGATAAATGGTTCTTCCTTTCTTCTCTTCAGGGATTACCTTCTTTTATGTTAGTGTGTTACCATGTATGCATTAACTCCTTTTTGCTACCTCACTGCATGAATAGTCTTCTCTGTGAAGACAGTGCCATCCTACTTTCATGCTAGCTTTCTATCAAAGTTTTCACGTCAATAGCAGTTTCTTTTAAAAAGCTAATGACTATTTTGTATCAGGAGGTGTCAGTTCCTTTTGGTTACCAACAAGACAGGCACAAACATGCTCAAGAAAAATAGTTATTTTGTTAATATCCCAGAAAAGGTGATAGCAAGTTATAAAATCTTACATTCCTTCTGCTATTGGGAACCCTGAGATGATACAGCATGAGATAGATCTCTGGTGATGCCATGGCATGCTGCACAGATCCTATCTGTGGTGAGGTTCACCAGCTCTCTGCTGCCAGGAACCCTGAGATGGCACAGCATCAGATGGTGATTGCATGCCACACTATGCAGATCCCATCGATGGTGAGGTTGGCCGGCTTTGTGCTCACCTGCACTCTAATAGAGCTTTGTTCACAATACAGATTCATGAGCCCCGATAGCAATCAGATCTGGGATGTGGACCTTGCTTTGAGAAGTCCCTTGGCAATACACCCTAATATCCTTATCACATTAATAAACCTACAGTTCCTAGGATTAATATATGAAATTGGTGATCAAATGTTGTCCCACAAATAGGGTTCATTTACCTGGTGTGCAAGCCAATTACACACAGAGTCAAGGTATTTTCAAACTAATTTCATTGATGTGCATGTATGGGTGCCTGTCTGAAGGCAGCATACCCCTGTCTCAAAAATTCTCATAATTAAACACTTAACTAATACATTTTCATTGTTATTTCCCTTAATGATTGGTTCTTTCTTCTTTGCCCCTCATGTAAATTAGTACTCAGACTCTGTCTACTTCCTTCACTGTCTTCTTTTGACATCATTTGAGTAGGTGGTCAATGAGTCAGTGGTCACCATCTCCTCCTGTAGGAATTACCTTTTGCCTACTTCTTCCCTAATCTTGGCAGCTCCAAGTGGTTCTTCAAGGTTTATTGACCAGACCACAATCCATTACCTTTTCTGACATAAACATAAAGCCCCATTGTCTAATAGTTAGTTCCTAAACCCTAAATCGTGTCTAGTTACTGTTTCCCTATTTTAAATATTAACTGATGGGGGCTGTACACAGGACTTTAGCAGCTCCCTGGTTATTTCAACCATATTATACATATTAATTGATAACACAAAGACATACAATATTTCAAGTGGACAGAACAATATACTACACAGGTGCTTGTGATTAAACACATTGATTAATTACACAATGATTAAATACACATCTGTTAGGATTCAGCAACAGTCACATGGTATTCATGATACAGGGGCAAACACCTGGATTTGATAATATGTGGATCACTAACTCCTCTCACAATAGTCTTACACGCTGCCCACTACAAGTGACATACGTAGAAATCCTATACATCAGCAAAAGATTCTCTACAACTGTAACTGTAAGCTTAAAAAGTTTATGGGGCACATGGGAGACTGGAGAGGGCATCTCTCATAAGCCTATGCTAAGGCATAGGCCTATGCAGGCAAAGGTAGGGCTTTAGCAGAGTTAGAGCTACAGGAGATACAAAGCAAGAAATGTGAACAAGAACTAGCAGGGTGCTAGAACTGATCAAACACAGCAAAATAAAGCCCAGTTAGTGCAGATGGATGTCAGATGATTGGAAATAACCACTGTTACATCAGTAATGTCAAACAGTAAAACCAAAGCAAAACCAAACCTAAAAATGCCAGCCCCTGTAGGGGATTGCTAGGAATGGTATTGGGAGAACTGCCCCACCAATTTGCACCTGCATACTTCTAAATATGCAGAAATAGCCCATCTGCTAACACAGTTTTAGAGAAGGATACTGAGTGGGAATGGGGTCCAAGGCAGGAAGAGGCTGTAAGACAGTTAAAATTGGCAACTTTTCAAGCTGCAAGGCTAAAAATGCCAGATTCAACACATCCTTCTTAGCTACCATGCCAACAGCATAGGCGATAGTCTTGCCATGAAATACATCAGAAAGGCAAGCTGGTCCCAGCTACAAATCCAAAGAAACAATCAGTACTGAATCAGATGATACAGTCCATGTTTGGAAATATTTGGACAAAACAAATATTCCAGGTATATATGGTCAGAGATCCTAAAATCCCCTTTAAGGTATAGCTTACCAGGATCATTGGCAGGAAACAGAGTTTCTTGGACTTGTATTGCCTGAACTAGCAAATACTCCTGAAACCTCTCAGCCCATTGTTGCATTCATGTTACAACAGGCTTCAAGTGGAAGTAATCAGAGGCAACACAAACACCAGAGGTATATTTATCCTTAATAAGATGAAACAGAAATACATAGCACTGTAGAATGGCAGGGATTGATTCTGCACACCTGATTCTGAGGCAATGATGCCCACACCATACATAGTTATTATTATATTGCAATTATAACCATTAGCCCGCTGGTGGTGTGTGGGTTTTGTTGTTGTTGTTGCAGTCTTAGGTGCACATCTAAAGATGGTTCCAGTTCTGATACCAGTTACATGCATCCTCAACAGATTCTGCACATGGTCAAATTACATGTCCCTTATGCAATGTTTGAATCACAGGTTTTTGGTTTTCTTCAATATCAGGCTGCAACATGTACCATTTGTGCACACTGAAGATATACACTTTACTAGCACAAACAATTTATTGTTTGCATAACTAAAGTCTTAACAGCAAAGCATTGTTACCAGTCTGGTGACAATGCTACCAATATTAATAGTCCAATTCATATAATTATTACAGAAAAAGCCACATTAATTAGCAGTTAAAACAGTTGTACAGAAACTTCCTAGTACCTACTCCTGTTCTCTGGTGTAACACTTGCCCTTCCACTGCCCTTCTGGCCCCAAAGGTTGACAATGACAGCTTTTACTTGAAAAGGAGAGTTATGGTGATTTGTTGGTGTCCCTTGTTCTTCACTGGAAAGAATTTGATGTTGATGGTGGGGACTTCTTCCTCACTCTAGGGTCTCTGCTTGGATTTATTTTTATATATTTTGTAACATGTACTACATCTTCCTCTTTTTTTATTGCTTCATAGTTCCTTATTATAAAAAAAATTCACTGTCCCTGGTTTAGTTTATATTGTGTTGGATACTTGCACTTTGTTCTCTTTGTTATCCTTAAAACTGGTTTTATCCAGCTCCCAAGGCTGCATTCCTTTAGTGATCAGTAATTGACCCCCCCGGTGATTTGTTTATAACCCTGGGGCATCTGGTATCATCTGGTGCCTGTACTTTCAAGGCGTCTGCTATCATCCTGCACTTGTACTCCTCTACACTTCTAGGACACAGACAGTTCCCTCTACACAGAATAATGACCTATTTTCACTAACTATAATTACAGAAATACATCAAAACTGCTATAACAGTATAGCACACAATTGCACAAAGCTAACTAAAGTTAAAACAAGTTAGGTAATATAGGTAATCTGAGTGTAAGGCAACTGCTGTTACAGCTAAACAAGGTAAGGCAAAGCCCCAGGCATGCCAAGCCAAGCCCAGACAAAGCCAACTGTTGACAAATCCCAGCCCTGAAGCAGTACAAAACTAAATCACAGCCTCTGGCCTGTGTACCAGCAATGGCAACACCACTTCACCTGGGCTACAAGGCTACACTGTCAAGATAAAGTTTCCTGACAGCTTTTCCATTTGTGACTCCATGAGTTTGACATCTAGCAAGATAGAATTCCTTGGTAGTGTTACTGAAATCCGGAATAAAACTCCTTAACACCAATGTGAAGTTAAGAAGCAGGCACTTCGGTTATTGCAGCGCTGGATGCATGTGGGATAATTCCACCTAGTGTGCGTGCCACAGCTTCAGCACAAACACATTATATGGAGTAACTAATTACATATTAATCAGATTACTATACATATGCATAAAAACGATTGTAACTGATTATCATAGTACTGCCCACATCCAATCATGCGCAATGAAGAATTCATTTGAGTTGAAGGGCTGCTTTTACAACCACCGACCCATTTGGAGTTCTTGTTGGCTGTCCTTGAAGTCTTTGTTCTTGTCCTTGTTCTTTGATCTTGAATCTTAACGCAATTTCAATCACATGTGGTCAGTTTCAACATTGTTCTCATCTAGCGTAGAGGAACATCCAGTCATAAGAGCAAAGAACTGCAAAACTTACGAGTAATTACGCGTTAATCACTTGACTACACTTTTGTAATTACCTCTACTAGCTAGTCCCCTGGCTACACTTTTGTCTATTGTTTCAATCATAATGTTTAGTTCTTAAACACAAAATTCAATAGAAAATATATGAGGTTTCTATAATTATACCTATCTTTGTTATATAAATTTTTTTACATAAAAATGCATACTATGCTCGCTCTTAAATTTAACCTTTATAATGATTGGTCTTTTGATTATATTACCGTATCAGTATTCTTATTTAAAAACAATCATTGGTCAATTTCACTTTAGCTCTACTGATTGGAATCCTTGATACTCAAATCGAGATGGGAAGGGTAAGGGGTTTCCAAGCAGCAAACTGGTGTCTGTGATGGTTTCCTTAGTTTCTTAAAGCAAAACGTAAGAAAACCAGTAAGTTCCTGGTGAAGTTTCTATGGTTAGCTTATTTCAAACCTAACAATACTAAGGTTCCTATGGTAACACATAACACTATTCCTAAAGTTCCTTAACACTCCTATATATTATGCTTCACAATTTTCTACTTAATCAAACCTAGCTCTTTTAATATAATCAAATTTTAATTTCTTTAGCAGAGTATTTACAACAGTAGCATCACTCATGTTTTCTCTGATGGAGCTTAACATACATTAACATACAGCATCTTGAGAGTATTGTCTGGATGTGTGTCTCAGCACATTCCAATATGGTCCTCTTCTAGGGTTAATGACTAGATACTTTCCTGTTCTAGCAACCTTCAGAATTCACTTTATACATTAAAGGTAAAATAATACTTGCATACAACACCTTCAACTGCTTGTCCTTAATATTTATCTAATTATGGCATATTACTGGTATGAGTTTAAATCTGATTCTCTTCAGGTTATGATACCATGCCCTTATTAATGAAGGACCAAACCATGAATGCCCAACCACTGTAAAAGAATACCCTATGGGTAGAAGGCTTTGAAGCATGAAGGCATAATTTCAGCACAGGCAAAATTTGGTTCAGTGTTGGAAGTTCAGTGTTAAGTGGAAGATGGCACATTGGATGTGCAGCCCTGAACATCCATGGGGACAAACTTCTGGGCAGGTAATCCCAGCATGCAGGCCTGCAAGTGATTTTAGAGATCATGAGGCGGTAAAAAGATCGGTGGTTTGAGATTCAGATTATTGTGTGCAGGGAATACGATTCTGGATATTTGTTTGAGCCAAAAGGTTGTGGAAGTCAGGAGATGGGAAAATTACTTCAAATAAGGATCCATGTAAAGAGATTGATAAATGGATGAGTCAGTCTGGGAACCATTTGTGGATCAGACATGTGAAAGCTCATCAGAGGAACAGGATGAGGAAACTGAATGAAAGAATGGTGGATATGCCTGTTAGAGAAATTGCCAGCCTGAGTCATGTGATACAATCAGTAACAGCAAACATCAATGCCCAATAGAAACATGAAAATCAAGAAAACAGGAAAGGGAAAAGAATACAGAGGAATAAATAAACATATCATGTATTACACGATAACTGGAAACATAGCCCATGTGTGGGACTCCACAAATCACTGACTCGGCTGGGAGGCCTTTGCTTCAAGGCTTTAGTCACTACGACTAGCCTCCAAGGTCTGAGGATGAAACAAAGGTTGCAAGTGTTGAATGACCTTCAGTCCTCCTGGCTGCACAAGTGGGACGTGCAAACCAAACCATTCCAGAGGCATTATGGAAGACAGAGAATAAGAGCGGGAAGGACTGAAATTACCAGTTATCCCTGATCATGATGGTTTTAAGATGCTACCATTGATTGGCATCTGGGATTTTGTTCTTCCAAACCCTTTTTTGGAGTGAAGAAGCTGTTCATTATGCCCTTAACTTCACTGGAAACTCCTTCAGAGGGAGATATTTTAACCTGGATAACTGAGATGCATCAGGAATGGTCAGAGATACAAAAGAAAATAAAGTAGAAGATTGAAAGAGTAGGCATGATAGAAGTGAAGGCGCCCCTTTGAATATGTATATATGCAGAAGTTGGGGACACAATTTTATATTTTTGTATTTGTGTATGAAGTTGTTGACAGAACACAATTTGCAGGATAAAGGTGAAGGTCCATCTGTGACTATAAATAGGATGGGTCCTCTGTCTTATCAGATCAATGAAATGCCATAATGAAAAATGAGTACATGCATCACAGTTCAAATGTATGGACTCCTAAGAATATTCTGCTGTTCTATATTCCTTAGACAGCAATGTTACTCATTGCAAGATGAGGACTTGGAAGACTGGCAAGGAGTCAAGGACATGGCCTTGTGTGCATGATCTAGTCTCAGTTCACAAAGCAAACATCCTGCCCTTGCTGATAATCATTAGTTCAGTGACCCCAGCTTCTAATTACTGCAACATTGAATTGTTTGGTGTGCAACCACGTGAGCGTGATAATACATAATCTGCTGTCAAAAGAGTATATAAGCGGAGGCAGGGACATCCCTGAGCTGAGCCTCAACTGGATGCCTGTCCTGACTGTCTGCTTTTCCCATGGGTAGCAGGGCAGGGCTGGCAGCTGGGGCCGTCCCACTGCCCCAGCTGGGGAGCAGGGTAGCCCCAGCCCCTGGCATCAGGCACCGCTGGGACATCAGCCCACGGATGGGCATCAGGGTCGGGCCCAGTGAGGGGAACCACGGTCAGACACAGTCCTAGGATGGCAGGGCAGGGCGCTGGGGGTGGGTCAAGGCTGGGCCAGGACATCAACCTGTGGGTTGGCGCAGGTCAGTGGGGCCCATGGCTTGGCAGGGCATGGCTGTGGGGAGCTGGAGACTGGCCCTGCTGTGGTGTTGCTGGGACAGGGCCTGACAGCCCTGGGAGGGCTCTGAAATGGGGTCCTGGGCCATGGGCAGGGTAGTGGGAGCCCTGCGGAGCTGGGCAGGGACACTCGGGGCTGCTGGTGCCCTCAGGTCCGTGACATGGATCTAGGTAGTACAAAAAAATGAATCCAGTTTAACAGCATCTCCATTACAAGCAAAACAATGTTTCTTTCAGTAAAAATAGATTTTCCACCCATTATTGGTGATGATCATGGAAATAACAAGTGCGTCTGCCTTCATTACTCTGAGAATTATGGAAGGTCAGTGCAATGGGTCAGTAATACTGTTTTGTGTTTCAGGATGCTTGGAACAACACTCTTACTAATGGAGGTTTTTGACTGGAAGAAAATGAACTCTGTGTGGACTAAAAATGATAGTAACCTGACTTGGAGAGTGTCCTGGTTTCAGCTGGGATAGAGTTAATTGTCTTCCTAGTAGCTGGTATAGTGCTATGTTTTTGAGTTAAGTATGAGAAGAATGTTGATAACACACTGGTGTTTTCAATTGTTGCTAAGTAATGTTTAGTCTAAAGTCAAGGGTTTTTCAGCTTCTGATGCCCAGCCAGCAAGAAGGCTGGAGGGGCACAAGAAGTTGGGAGGGGACACAACCAGGGTAGCTGACCCAAAGTGGCCAATGGGGTATTCCATACCATGTGATGTCACATCTAGTATATAAACTGGGAGAGTGGGGATGGGGGGAATCGCTGCTTGAGGACTAACTGGGTGTTGATCAGTGGGTGGTGAGCAATTGCATTGTGTATCACTTGTATATTCTAATCCTTTTATCATTACTGTTGTCATTTTATTAGTGTTACCATTATCTTTGTTAGTTTCTTCTTTTATGTTCCATTAAACCGTTCTTATCTCAACCCATGAGTTTTACTTCTGTTCCCGATTTTCTCCCCCATCCCACTGGGTCAGGGGGGGAAGTGAGTGAGTGGCTGCATGGTGCTTAGTTGCTGACTGGGGTTAAACCACAACAGAGAGTTTATTCAGACTCAATCTTGTTAAAAATCAATGTAACATAGAGCAATTATAATGGAATCTGGACATCTAGATAAGCTGAAACACATGAACAAAACATGCCATGAACTGAGGTTAAAATGAGTGTGAGACCCCCAGGACAGAGTGGAAATTGAAACCAGGATGTGTTTAGTCCATGGTACCTCCATTTTTGAATACCACCACTAAGAAGTGCTCGCAGTTCTAGTGCCAAAAGATCCCACCCTTCTTTGTTCTTTACCTCATATTATACCTAATTACCCATTTTCTCTTTCCTTGAGCCCATCTTTTCACTGTCCCTACACTTACCTGCTTGTCTCCACCAAGGTTCCTTCCCAAATAACACTTCCCATATTACTTCTTCCTCATTGGCCTTAATTCTGCTACTCCTGCTTCTCAACCTGGTGTTTCCAACAGTTACCTAGACAATTTTGGCCCAATGCAGTGTAACTGATAAAATTGCTGGAATGTATCAGCCTTCAAGTCGAGCAGGCTTGCATCCTGATACTACCTTCCAACAGTTAATTCATGGTGGTTATGTTTCATTTATGTTATATGCTTTCTAAACAGAATTATTTCACTTTATCCTTCACTCCCTTGCTTTTTCAGGGTGCTCTCCTGTCTGTAGTTCAGCCATGGCACACACCAAGGCTCATGACACGCAGTTCCTATTTGCATCATCCTGCTGGTCACACCTCATTATAAGCAGCTCCTGTTTGCATAGTGTACTCTGCTCTTGGCCAAGGAGAGGCCATGCCTGACAGTGGAGGAAGGGGGCAGGGATGCCACACAAACAGCACTAGGTTGGAAGGCATGCTTTGGTAGCTTGGAATCTGGAGAAGGCAAAGGTCAAGGATCCCCAAAAGATTAAGCATTGAGTGACGAAAGAAACCATAAAGCTTTGAGCAACAAGAAAACCAATACGTGATAAGCACCACAAGCCCATCTGCTGCAACAGACTCCTGATCTCTTTGCTGTAATGGGAAGTTGTGAAGTGCGTGTGAGTGTGTGTGTATGTGTGCAAGAGTAATTAGAAACATAGCATGATATTGAGCTTGTCTTAATAAACAAGTTTGAATTCCTCCTTTGCATTACATCTGTTGGGCTGATGAAACCTGCTTGGCATGTTGAGGTGGCCTGGAGAAAGATATTCACCTCTGTAGCAATTGATTTTCAGATCATAGAATCATAGAATATATCTCAAGTTGGAAGGGACCCATAAGGATCATCGTGTCCAACTCCCTGCTCCTTGCAAGACTACCTAAAATTAAACAATATGACTAAGAGCATCGTCCAGATGCTCCTTGAACTCTGCCAGGCTTGGTGCTGCGACCACTTCCCTGGGGAGCCTGTTCCAGTGACTGATGAGCCTCTCAATGAAGAACCTTTTCCCAATGTCCAAGCTGAACTTCCCCTGATGCAGCTTCATTCCATTTCCTCGTGTCCTGCTGCTGGTGACCAGAGAGAGCAGATCAGCACCTCCTCCTCTGCTTCCCTCCTTGAGGAAGGTGTAGACTGTGATGAGGTCACCCCTCAGCCTTCTCTTCTCCAAGCTGAAAAAAACAAGTGACCTCATCTGCTCCTTCTGAGTCTTGCCCTCGAGACTTTTCACCATCTTGGTCACCCTCCTCTGGACGCACACTAATAGTTTGATGTCCTTCTTATACTGAGGTGCCCAAAACTATGCACAGTACTCAAGGTGGGGCTGCACCAGTGCAGTGTGGAGTGGGACAATCACCTCCCTCGACTGGCTAGCTGTGCTGTGTTGGATGCACCCCAAGACATGGTTGGCCCTTGTGGCTGCCAGGACACGCTGTTGACTCATATTCAACTTGCCATCAACCCAAATGCCCAGATCTCTTTCCACAGGGCTCCTCTCCAGCCTCTCGTCCCCCAGTTTGTACGTGTAATCAGGATCACCCTCTCCCAGGTGGAGAATCCAGCATTTGCTCTTGTTAAATTTCATACAGTTGGTGATTGCCCAAGCTCTCCAGTCTATCCAGATATCTCTGTAAGGCCTCTCTACTCTTGAGGGAGTACACAGCTCCTCCTAATTTAGCATCAGCAGCAAACTTAATGTACATCCAACTCCTGTGTCCAGATTATTTATAAAAACACTCAAGAGCATTGGCCCTAAAATTGAGCCCTGGGGGACCCCCACTGGCGCAACTGGCCACCAGCCTGATGTAACCCCATTTACTCTAACTCTTTGAGCCTGACCTGTCAGCCACTTGCTCACCAAACATATTATGGACTTGTCTAGCTGTGTGCTGGACATTTTGTCTGGAAGGATACTATTGAGATGGTGGGGCCTTCAATAATGATTCTGTGTTGCTGGTGCCACCTCAGTCTCTGAGTAGCCCTTTAATGCTTGCTTTTTTTTTTTTTTTTTTTTTTTTGTTTTTNTTTACCTCATATTATACCTAATTACCCATTTTCTCTTTCCTTGAGCCCATCTTTTCACTGTCCCTACACTTACCTGCTTGTCTCCACCAAGGTTCCTTCCCAAATAACACTTCCCATATTACTTCTTCCTCATTGGCCTTAATTCTGCTACTCCTGCTTCTCAACCTGGTGTTTCCAACAGTTACCTAGACAATTTTGGCCCAATGCAGTGTAACTGATAAAATTGCTGGAATGTATCAGCCTTCAAGTCGAGCAGGCTTGCATCCTGATACTACCTTCCAACAGTTAATTCATGGTGGTTATGTTTCATTTATGTTATATGCTTTCTAAACAGAATTATTTCACTTTATCCTTCACTCCCTTGCTTTTTCAGGGTGCTCTCCTGTCTGTAGTTCAGCCATGGCACACACCAAGGCTCATGACACGCAGTTCCTATTTGCATCATCGTGCTGGTCACACCTCATTATAAGCAGCTCCTGTTTGCATAGTGTACTCTGCTCTTGGCCAAGGAGAGGCCATGCCTGACAGTGGAGGAAGGGGGCAGGGATGCCACACAAACAGCACTAGGTTGGAAGGCATGCTTTGGTAGCTTGGAATCTGGAGAAGGCAAAGGTCAAGGATCCCCAAAAGATTAAGCATTGAGTGACGAAAGAAACCATAAAGCTTTGAGCAACAAGAAAACCAATACGTGATAAGCACCACAAGCCCATCTGCTGCAACAGACTCCTGATCTCTTTGCTGTAATGGGAAGTTGTGAAGTGCGTGTGAGTGTGTGTGTATGTGTGCAAGAGTAATTAGAAACATAGCATGATATTGAGCTTGTCTTAATAAACAAGTTTGAATTCCTCCTTTGCATTACATCTGTTGGGCTGATGAAACCTGCTTGGCATGTTGAGGTGGCCTGGAGAAAGATATTCACCTCTGTAGCAATTGATTTTCAGATCATAGAATCATAGAATATATCTCAAGTTGGAAGGGACCCATAAGGATCATCGTGTCCAACTCCCTGCTCCTTGCAAGACTACCTAAAATTAAACAATATGACTAAGAGCATCGTCCAGATGCTCCTTGAACTCTGCCAGGCTTGGTGCTGCGACCACTTCCCTGGGGAGCCTGTTCCAGTGACTGATGAGCCTCTCAATGAAGAACCTTTTCCCAATGTCCAAGCTGAACTTCCCCTGATGCAGCTTCATTCCATTTCCTCGTGTCCTGCTGCTGGTGACCAGAGAGAGCAGATCAGCACCTCCTCCTCTGCTTCCCTCCTTGAGGAAGGTGTAGACTGTGATGAGGTCACCCCTCAGCCTTCTCTTCTCCAAGCTGAAAAAAACAAGTGACCTCATCTGCTCCTTCTGAGTCTTGCCCTCGAGACTTTTCACCATCTTGGTCACCCTCCTCTGGACGCACACTAATAGTTTGATGTCCTTCTTATACTGAGGTGCCCAAAACTATGCACAGTACTCAAGGTGGGGCTGCACCAGTGCAGTGTGGAGTGGGACAATCACCTCCCTCGACTGGCTAGCTGTGCTGTGTTGGATGCACCCCAAGACATGGTTGGCCCTTGTGGCTGCCAGGACACGCTGTTGACTCATATTCAACTTGCCATCAACCCAAATGCCCAGATCTCTTTCCACAGGGCTCCTCTCCAGCCTCTCGTCCCCCAGTTTGTACGTGTATTCAGATTCCCCCCCCCCCCGGCGGCGANGTAATCAGGATCACCCTCTCCCAGGTGGAGAATCCAGCATTTGCTCTTGTTAAATTTCATACAGTTGGTGATTGCCCAAGCTCTCCAGTCTATCCAGATATCTCTGTAAGGCCTCTCTACTCTTGAGGGAGTACACAGCTCCTCCTAATTTAGCATCAGCAGCAAACTTAATGTACATCCAACTCCTGTGTCCAGATTATTTATAAAAACACTCAAGAGCATTGGCCCTAAAATTGAGCCCTGGGGGACCCCCACTGGCGCAACTGGCCACCAGCCTGATGTAACCCCATTTACTCTAACTCTTTGAGCCTGACCTGTCAGCCACTTGCTCACCAAACATATTATGGACTTGTCTAGCTGTGTGCTGGACATTTTGTCTGGAAGGATACTATTGAGATGGTGGGGCCTTCAATAATGATTCTGTGTTGCTGGTGCCACCTCAGTCTCTGAGTAGCCCTTTAATGCTTGCTTTTT
>VYZV01007231.1:8252-24095 GCA_013401275.1 Pandion haliaetus | reverse complement strand
GGGTTACCTCGTGGAGCGGGTTGCTGCTCGTCTCGCGGAGCCGGTTGACATCAGTTAAGCGTCGTGCGGGTGGCTGAGCAAACACATGAGATCTGCAGGCGCGCTTTTTGGCCGAGCTCTTTGCCTCCAGAAATATCCCCCGCCGCGGATCACGTTAAGCAGGAGTTTATTTACTGTCTTCCTCCGCGGGGTATGGCAATCCAGGGAGATAGGACTGAAAAATGCTATTAGAAAAAGTGATAGCTTTCAGGGTTGTGGGCTTGCGGTGTGGGGAAGATCAGGTGTTTCGAGTTTGAGCTCTGCAATGGAAGTCCAGTGTTTGCCGGTGATTTTGTTTTTTGCTTCAGCCTTTCAGGTAGGCATCACAAGGTATGCGGTAAGGAGCTAGTGCTCGGCCTTGTGTAAGAGGGACACCTGCAGTCGGGTATTGTGGTTGAACTGACAGACCTGTTTATATAACTTAAATGAAAAAAAAAATGGTTTTAAAGAGGGGTAGGTTGCTATTTCTGCTTTGGGTTGTTCGAGTAGTGTAGTTGAAAGAATTATTTAGCTTATTGCATCTGCAAGAAAGAGAGAGAAAAAAGGCAAGTACACACTCAACACTTCTTTATCAACTTGCTTCATATGCTCTGGGAAATATGCTTCATATGCTCTTGGTATCGGTGAAGACTAGAGGCATCAGGTAGAATGTGAGTAGGTTTTCCCCTGAAGCACTGCGTATGCTTCAGAAGCCCATAGGAATGCTGGAGGTTGTTTTCCTAGAAGTTGTTATGAGGTTGACTCAACTCTTTCTAGGAGCTCTGTGGTAATGTTGGGCCTTTCCCTGCTCTTAACTAGCCTCCTGGGATGACTTCAAATTAGAACAAAACAAACCTAGCTCATTGTGACTCCTGGTAAATATTTTCTAGCTCTTGCATCTGAGAATGATGGGAGTAAAACTTGTTACTAACATCAGAAGTTCCTAACTGGGCTCTTATCACCCGATTTCCTTGAATTAACCAGCTAGTGTCCCAAAACAGCTTCCTGGCAGAGAAAGCAGACTTGCATTAATGATCACTTTTATATTGCTGTCTACAAAATTAAATCCTTTAGTCTCGGTACCTGTGCCAGTATAAAAGTTCCCCTGAGTCTCACAGCAAAGCCTTAGCCAATGTGCTGAGGTGGTTCTGAAGGTGTTTATCAGGAACCATTAGTTCACTGTCTTCATGTAGCTCACTGCAGTGAGTTGGGTGCAGCTTCAGAGTTAAAGGATGAAGCGCTCTTTGTAGTTCTGGCTTAAACAGTATTTTTTTTTTTTTTTTCAGGAAATAGTATGTTGTCTGATGTTTTGGCAGAAAAGAACATTACAGTATGTTTCATATCAACTCTGTTATGGGGTGTTTTGGTTTCCTACTTAATAGTAGCTAAAACTGTTTCTCCAGTTCATTGGTTTGCCAGGTTTGTAGAACAACTTTTATTTTGTCATTTTGGTTCTGTTTTCTGCTGAAAGCACAGGTGCTTTTTTGATCTACAGGAAGCTGTCCTTCAAACACTGGCTTTTTAAAAGCCAGCAAGTTACTGACTTACGTGTTTTCTGCAGGTAGTAGAATATTTTTATATGTTTCTAAAAATTACACAAAACAATGTTTCCCAGCTCTTCTGTTTGTCTTTTTTGGTGAGGAAAAATGATCAAAAGGGGCCCCATTGTGTTTGCTTAGTCATCTCTGCTGGAGTAGAGGTGTGATGGTGCACCTGGCCAGATGAGGGTGTGTGCCTCTCAGCCAGTCTTTCTTGCCAGGCCTTTTGCACATAGTGGACCAGGACCAGCTGAGCTGCTTACGACAACCTTCTGAGCCACTGCTGGGGTCTATTGACTTTCGGCTGTGGGTTGCAAAAAAGGGAAGTGGTTTCTTAAATCACATATGTGTTGAGCTTGCTCAGTTTCATTTGCTGCAACCATGAGCAACATATCCGTGGGTTGGAGATGTGTGACTTTGTCACAGTGTTTGTGGTCTCTCCTGATCCTAATCAATGCAATAACTAACCTGTTTGATGTTGAGCCTTTCTTCTCTTTGCTGAAGACTAATAATCAACACGTGGGCACAGGAGGGTGATCTATGCTCCCCGCCCCATAATATAAAAGGGGTCAGGAGGGAATGCTGAAGACAGCAAAGAAAGAGTAAATGGAGCAGAAGGCTGAGAAGGTGCCGTTCAGCTATCTTAATTCCTAGAGCAGCTCATGGTTTGCTAAGCTTGACTGTGAGAGCTTGTGAGAAACTGTAGAGCCTGCTGGTGACTCTTAAGAAGAGGAGGGGGGAAAAAAAAAAAAAAGACAAGGAAGAAACTGGTGAAACCACATTATGGTTGTTAACATTAGATTATTGCTATTCTTTGCCTTCGTGAACTGATACTGGGCACAAATAAAAGGAAGCTGTTGCTTCACAGCAAATTGGATTTCAAAACCTTCCAGGAGATCTGATGTGTTATTACTAATAATCAGGGACATAGGAGACTGTCCATTGATATTGTTGGTACGGGTCATTGCTACTTTGGTAAAAGTAGCACTTGCAGCTTAATGACTATTGTCCCTTCTAGGAGTACAGATCAGTAAGGAGCTCCTGCTCCTCCACTGGGTGCTACACATCTATCTGAAGGGACACACTAACAAGATTGCTGAAGGAAGTGATCTTACCTTTTTTTTTAAAAAAAAATTGGAAATATGGAAGCAATTCTGTTATCTAGTCTGGTTCATCCTGAAGCACCACAAGTAGCAGCATTGGTGCAACTGAAGATGTAGAAATGGGGAAGAAAATGGGATTGGGGAAAATGTAAACTTCTCAACCTGTCTTTGCCACTCAAAGTATTTCTTAGCTATACTTAATACTGTTACAACCACAGTTTTCAAAGGACTTTCCCATTGCTGACAGGGAGTGGATTTTTGCTTTTTTACACATTTGATTACTAGACACTGCTAGGATCTTTCTATTATTTGTGTTTCTGATAAACATGAGAGCTGTAAGTTCTCAACAGTTTTAAAACTGTAAAGGGCAGTGAAAATGTAAACCAAAAAAGCTGTAGGATTTTATACTTGGAGGAATTGCAAGGAAGATCATTTAATGAGTGGAAGTGTTGATAATGTAACTTACAGTATACAGGAAGCTTCACAAATCAGCAGAGAAGGAAGGCATTATCACAGCTATAAATTTTTTTTTTTTTCTAAAAGCACTCCTGTGATCTTGAAGCTAGTAATATGCCTTATTGCTGGTATAAATGGTCGCCATAAAGTGCAAATAAGCCAAAGAGCTCTTCTAATACATGTTTGTAAAAGATTACTATTATTCTCCTTAACTGAAATTCAATTAACTTCTTAATTTGCACTTCAGTCAGTATTCTGTACATAGATTGCAAACTTTTCTCCAATTAGTAGTCATTAGGTGTTGAATGATTAGAGAGCAATACTTCTAAAAGGAGATATTTACGACTACTAGAGATGAAAGACAGTTCTTTGTGCCTTAGAACTTGGAGGGAACTTGGAAAGTCTTCAGAGATTGAAGAGCATTTCATGGATTCTCTGCATTTCACTGGCGTTTCCATGAAGTGTGATAAGTAGAAATCTGCAGCTGTAGCATAGAGTTGTAGGTATTTTCTAAAAAATGCCTTTCTGTCCAAGAAAAAGCAACTTTGGACTCTGCTTTATCGTTTGCTGGCCTTTTCTGTCATGGTAATGGTCACAACTAGAAAAGCATGAGCTATAGATGTATACTTATATTTCTATTATATACATGAACTGCACTACAGAGGCAAGGACATTCCCATATAAAGGAGTCTGATGCTAGTATTAGAAAAGCTTTCATCTATAGGTTTCTGAACAGAATATTAGGAGATTTTAATTTGTGTGATGAATCCAATCCCTGTTACTAATGCCTTTCCCCTGCAAATCTTCTGGTTTTGTGTTTGTCGTGGTTTCAGTTTCAGCCCAGCTGGTAACAAAGCACCACTAAGCCGCTCGCTCACTTCCCACCCCCGCACCTGGTTACATTGGGATGCGGAGAAAATACAAAGGCAGGCTCGTGGGCCGAGACGAGGACTGGGACGGATCACTCCCCACTTATGGTCACGGGCAAAAGACAGGCTCAACTTAGGGAAGAAACAAAAGCAATTTAATTTACTACAAATCAAATCAAAACCAAGGATATTAGGAAGGAAAACCAAACCTCAGAACACCTTCCCCCCACTCCTCCCTCCTTCCCATCTCAGCTCCATTCCCGGTGCTTTCTACCTCCTCCCCCCGGTGGTGCAGCGGAACAGGGGATGGGGGTTGAGTCAGCTCGCCACACATTGTCTCTGCCGCTCCTTTCCTCAGGGGGAAGATTCCTCACTCGTTCCCTGCTCCACCGTGGGGTCCCTCCCACGGCAGACAGTCCTTCACCAACTTCTCCAACGTGAGTCCTTTCCGCGGGCTTCAGTTCTTCCCGAACTCCCCTGGCGCGGGTCCTTTCCGCGGGCTTCAGTTCTTCCCAAACTTCCCTGGCACGGGTCCTTTCCGGGGGCTGCTCTCCAGTCTCACACTGCTCCAGCGCGGCTTTCCCATGGAGTCACAGCCATCTTCGGGAGCCTCCACTCCACCGTTCACCCCCATGGGCTGCAGGGGGACAGCCTGCCCTCTCCCCACAGGCTGCAGGGCCATCAGCCTCCTCCGGCGCCCCTCCTCCCCCTCCTTCTTCACTGACCTCAGTATCTGCAGAGGTGTTCCTCTCACGTTCCCCAACCCCCACACTGCCGGTTCCCCTTCTTAAATATGTTCTCCCAGAGGCGCTCTTACCGTCACTGACTGTCTGGGCCAGAGGTGGGTCTGACTCTTTGGAGCCGGGGAAGCTTCTAGCAGCTTCTTACAGGAGCCACCCCTGCAGCCCCCTCCCCCACTACCAAAGAAAACCGTGCCACACAAACCCATAACAGTGTTAGAAATTACTTTCTCATGCTTATGGCTCTTAGTCAGAAGTGATCATAGTTTTTGCCCTGAGGAGCATAAGCAATAAATGCTTGGTTGATACCATCAAGCAATCTAATACAATTTTAAAGATTTTGTTTTGTTCTGAACAGTTACGTCTCTCTTGCTGATGTTGGTATGTGGCTTGGTATTGTGGAGAACTAGAATTTTAGAACTTGAAGCATGGCTCTTCCAAATGCCTGGAGTCTGTGGTGCTTGCAGAAAATTCACTTTTGTCTTTCAGAATAATCTCTTTGAGCTCAGTTTAGATGCTGCTTATGTCAAATTCAGATTTTTCTATATCTAGCACTTCCAACTGTTGATAAGTGGCATGGTGTTTATCTGTATTATCTCATTCCTGGTAAGAATGGCCTCTTTCCTGCTGCCCTTCTGGCTGTGACTGCAATTCCGATGACTCTTGTGGCAGTGTTGTTGGGTACGATTCTATAGCTGTAGGACTGTTAATCAGGTCCATTGCCAAGTGCCATGGAGTGCTTTTTCCTTGTTTTTTGATTTTTGTACTATCTCTGAATAAGTTTTAAAATTGAATTATATAATTGTAATTTCTCAACTGCAGAATTTCCAATTTCCCTCCAAGTTATAAGGCACATTCAGATATTGAAGCACACTTCATGGTTTCTCTGCATTTCACTGTTGTTCCTGTGACGTGTGATAAGTAGAAATCTGCAGCTGTAGCCCTGCTTCAAATATCCCTGTTGAAACATAATTTCAGATTTGTAACATAAATACTAAAATTGCCATGACTCATATATCAATGGAAATGTATGAGAAAGCAGCAGAAGAAATAGCAGACCAGGAGTTAAAAGAATGACCTGCATTGGCAGTGAAGGAGCACCATTTCCAGGATGCTGTTTCCAGCAATACAATTGGGGAATGTGTTAAGGGTATGTGGAATGTGAGAGCATCTGCTTTATTAAGGTTATCTGCTTGTGGAATAATTGCTGGATGTGACATTGATATGTCCACCTCTTAAGAGAAGGTAAACCTCCAGAGTGGAATGTGGTGGATATACAAGGAATCTGTGTCATAATAATTCCCTAAGCCGCTTAACCTGCAACCTGGGATGTTAGCAACACCAGGGGAGCTTGGTATGCCGACTCCCGAGAGAAGCAGCACAGAGGGTGCAGCGGAGTGGAGACACCATGGCCAGGCTCTGTGATGGCACCGCAGGGATGGGAACTGGATGGTACTATGGAGCTTATAAATGGCATAGTTGTTAGCCTGAGCCAGCCCTGAACCACCAGTTTTCCATTCTCTGTCAAAATCATGTTCCCTGGGTGAACTTTGCTCATTATAATCTCATTATAATACCAAAACACACCTCCATCCTAAAGGCTACCTGCCTTCACGGTGCGACCACCCCTCGCTGAGCATGTGCTCTCAATTTCTCTAGTTTATACCTTTAATGGTAAAGTGAGGAGGTTTTATACCAATCATAATAAAGGTATGTATGACTAGAGTCGCTCAAGCTCCACCTTATTCTAAGAATAAGAAAATAGTATAAATTGGCTTCAGGGGGGGAATGTTAGGGAAGATACCATCACAGGCAAGTCAGGACGACATTGCTGACTTCTGGGATCAGTCGATGGGCTGAACCTCTCTCCCCCCCCATAAGGATGCCTGTTGGGTGAGATTCAAACACTTGGTTATACCAACTGCTTCCCCAGGAAACTTAGAAATCTCTATAGAGGTATTCCATAATTTAACGTGTTTGTAGTCAGCTGTGTTATAATATTCTTGGTACTTGCACATGCTTTGCAGACAGTGTATTTATCACTGGCAATCCAAAAGAATCTGTACTTCTGTTGCTTTAATAAACTGTACTATTTATTAATCTAGCCACGAGCGTTCTCACTGAACACGACCAAACTTCTTAAGTCTGGCCATGTTAGTTCATTGAACGTGACTAGACTGAAAGTACATTGTGCTATTTGTGCATCCGTAATCGAGGTAGTTCAATATATTGAATGTGACTGGACTTAGAGCATCGAATTGGGTGTCACTCAGAATCTAAGCCTAGCCTCCCCTAGCCCCTCTTGATATCTGAGGACAAGCTGGAGCACAAGGGGGTTTATTTTCTGCCACACTTCTTTACTCTTCAACACAACAATGCTCAAGGACATTCTCAGTGCAAAAGGAGACAATAAGGGGGAAGGAATAAACCAGATGTTCAGAGACGCAAACAATACTGAGGATAATAACAAGAAGCAAAGCTCCTCAGCTATGTTAATTTATAAGAGTGTGTGGGATGTGAGAGTGTTTATTTCAGCAAGGTTATCTGATCATGGACCTTGTCAAATGGGATTACAGGGAAAAGAGGGAAGCAATAAAGAAAACTTAGACAAACCTGGCAGGAAAATATGAAGGAAACAGAAGCAGCAAACCTCATCAGTCTCACTAATTGATGGTCCATTGAGAAACTGTAGGCAAACCTATGCTTTTAAACTGGTGAGAGTGCAAACCTGGGAGCCCCATGTGTGGGTAGGAGGAAGATGATGGTGGAACTATGCAGAGGGGGAACAGATAGAAGAGGCTCTGTCTGACTGAGTCCTATGCCTGATCCCTGCAGCCAGTCCTACCTTAAGTCCTTTCTTGACTATATCTCTGCATAGTCTCATTCTCTATCCCTTGTGTGTGAGTGCTGCAAGGAGACCAGTGTGAATTGATAACTGGGCCAGCAAATGGAGTCATACTGGAGGTGCAGGCACCCCTGGCCCATGATGCCCACAACTGGAGTGAGAGGGTGTCTGATAGTAGTTGGAAGGGCCATAGCTCTAGGGAGTGTTTCCACAGGTCCCACAGACTTTCTGTCTAGAGTGCCAGCTACTGGGGGGGACAGGTGTGAGGTCAGACTAGGGGTGTAGGCATAGCTGGCCTGTGGTGCCAGCAACTGGAGTAGGTGGGGCCTCACCAGGGTGAGTGGAGTGAGGAGCTCAGTTGCTGGTGGCTGGAGCAGGACTGTGAGTTACAACCTGTGTGCCTGATGCTGGCTAGTGGTGAGGGTGCGTGGGGCATATCTTCCCCAAACTGGGGGTGTGGGGTTTGCCTGTATAATTTGCCAGCAGACTTCAAGGTGGACTAGCTGGTGGGTAGGAGGCCCTTGGTCCAGGCAGGGGTATCGGATAGGCAGAGGGTCCATGCTGGTATTTAGGGGGATCTGTGAGTGTTGGAGTGCTTATGAAACAAATGAGCGAGTGTGTGCATCTGTTTGCTAGTGAGCATCAAGCTGGACCGGCTGGCAAGTAGGAGATCCTTCAAAGTGGATAAGAGGGCCTGATATCCATGCAGGGGTATTGAATGGGTAGAGGGGCTGTGCTGGTACTTGAGGGATCTGTGAATGTGTGTGCTTGTGACTGTATAGTGTGGGAGTGGGGGTTTTAGAGAGAGAGATCAATCTTTACCAGCCTGTCACGACTCAGGGTGGACAGACCAGGGAGTCCTGTTGAGTTTGGAATTCCCTCGGGCTAAATTAAGGTGAAACGACACCAAACGATCATTTAAACATTTTATTCATGGCAAAAGCAAACTGAACTTGGAGGCATAACAGTAAGTGGCAGGGGTTTCTCACAACAGGAATTGGCATGGAACTACCTCTGTAAACCGTGTAACCTGCGGTGACCCTATACATCAATTCAGGGAAGGAGGAGAGCCCTCCCGTTGGGTCAGGAGGTTCAGAGCAGACCCCCTTGCTTTCTAGAGTCCTTCTCAGAGAGGAGCCCAGAGGCGGCTGGATCTGCTCTTAGTCCCAGACTTGGTCAACGGTTTATGTCTAAAGGGATGAAGTGTGGGGATTATGGAAAAAGAAGAGAGAACAAGACAGAGAGAGAAAAAGGAAGAGAGAAAGATTTCACCAGTCCTGGGTCCAGCACTGGTCCAGTCAGGCGAGGGGTCCCGTTCCAGTGGGCGCGCACACATGGGGCTTCAGTTTGTGTCCTTTTATCATGTCCTTGCCCCTCCTTCGGGCGGGCATTTGAACTCAGTGGGCTAATTGGGTGTAACCTTCGGGAAATGGGTAGGTGAGCTTGGGGATGGTTTGGGGAGTAACTTCTCCTTCCCTGCAGACATGACCATTGTTTGATCTTTGTATCAGAACAGCTTATCAGTACAGGGAGCTGCACACCCTCCAGCACCCCCTCCGCTCCCGGGTCCTGTTGCTGTTGTCCTGTGCTGATTGTGCTGAACTGCTTGTTTTCACCTGCAGTTCCTTGCTGTGCAGGGTTCCGTGTTATGCAGAGTTTGTCTTGAAGCAGAACTTGCCCCACCACAATGTTTGAGACATTAACTCTTTCAGTCTCTCATACAGCCAAAGAGGAGGAAAGGGACTTGACTGTCTATACTTCTGTTTTAGGTGAGTCATATGTGTAGGTGCTGTTGAAGGCAGCACCTTGTCTGTGGCTGTCTGTGTCAGTGTCCTATGTGTGTCTCTGGGATGCATGCTCAGCCTTGCTACTGGTTGAACCTGCTAACAGTAAAGCAGCAGCAGCAGCTGTGTCCATGGGCCTGCAATGGAGATGCCTTGGTCTCCAGGCTGGGCTCCAGCCTCAGAGCAGGAGGAACCACCAACCCACAGAGCTGCTGGTGGTGGTCACTTAGGGCATGCCTTAACAAGCACTGGGGCTGTGTTAATGAGATAATTTGAAGAGGATGAATTTGATGGGTTTTGTTTTAATGGTTGTTGCTTGAACTGAAAAAATCTGTCCTGTTTCTTTATCTGTTCTGAAAAGGTCCTGTTCTGAGCGCTCTTCCTGCTGTGCTGATGGCTTTGGGAATGAAGTGTGTTCAGTTAAAAAAAATCGCCAAACAAACAAAAAAACCTGCTCAGAGATACTGTTGGATAATACTGAATAATGTCACGTTAAAAGTCCTGGTGGTTGGATGAGACGATGCTAAGAACATGAAGGCTGGGAGGAAAAGCCTGATTCAACATGAAGTTCATGGGTGTAAAACTAAAGCAGGCCCATCCAGTAACCATTTTTGTAATGCTTGTGTAATAGCAGATGGCATTAGAACAGCAAAGCCAATAGGTGAAAGTGGGAAATGCACTGTTGGAAATGGTGGAGTGGGAATCTACAAAGAGAAGTGTGTAGTGTTCATGTGCTTAAAGTTAGTTTAACTACCCTGAGATTGACTGTCAGACTGAGATAGAGTTAATTTCTAACAAATTATCTCCTACGTAACTGCTAAGAATCCTTGTAGCAAGAAAACCCGTGTGCTGGTGCTGCTGTGACATCTAAAATACAGTCATAAACTGAGGAAAATGAGAATTCTTGGTGTGTATGTACTCTTTCCTTTGGACACGTGTGGTTGATTCAGGTCCATTTGTACCACAGGTAGCAGGTCTTGCCAAGCTGCTCTAATCTTTCTATGATAACGTATGTCAAACATACTGAATTCATTTTAAATGCTTTTGGTTAACAGAGATGGGCTGCTAGAAGTCCAGAAGCAGGAATGGAGGAGCAAAGTTGTACTGGCCTGCAGCTGAACTTTTGTCCTTTCAGTTCTTGGAAACTTGTGTTTGCTGAGCTCCATGTCCTGAAGAGGCGGGAAACAACCAAGATCAGAGTGGCTGGCGTTGAAATACGTATGTTTGGTGTTTAGAGTTTTGGTCCAATTAAAGGAAGCTTTTAATAATAAGAATATTTTATAACTGTTGTGAGTGCCTCAGTTATACTTGTTGCAGGGCAGATTTAGACCTCTTAAAGAATCACTGCCAAATGTAGCAGCAAAAGTAGTTTTACTGAAGTAAGATACTGTAAAAGTGAGGCTTAAGAAAGTCTGTTGGCAAGGTTCAATCTACTACTTGCTGTACAGAGGATATAATAACAATTCAAAAATACCTGTACAAGATCTTCATGCCCTGTGATACAAGGTTATGTGCTATATCAGTCACCAACAATCTGCAGTTGGTAAGGGCTCTCAACCTCAAGGAATAACCTTGTGTGGCAATTAACTCTATCCCAGCCGACACCAGGACACCCTTGGCGGTGTCCCAACTCAAGGGGAGATCACCACTGTGCAGTCAGCTGCTTAGCAGGGAGAGCTCAAAAGAAGCTCACTCAGGCTGTCACATTTATGGAATAAAGTGGTTGGCTCATAGTCAAATTATGTGCGATGGAAAAGGTAAGCATGAGACTCCTTGTACCCACAACTTCATTTGTTCCTTGACAAATTAGTCTTGGAAGAACCAACTGCTATTCATGTGTTAATCGCATGATTGGTGTTCCGTTTTCCCAGCTCATATGCATCAAAGTGTACTGTGTCACCCTGTTCCTCTGTGGGTTTTCAAAGAACAGGTTGGAACTAGAGGAGTTCTTGACCCGGTCATGGCTTAGGCCTTTACTTCCTTGGGAGCCTGAACCAAACTATCACTGGTTTGGTCATGGAGGTGAGTGTATCCATCACACTCCACCCTGTGACTACAGTCAGTCCACTTTATTGACTCAGAGTGGTAGTACAGTTACCTCTTGCCTCTGTGTCATAAATATGCAGCATATTGCAGATCAGTGGTAAGGGAGCAGTTATTTGATGTGTTGCTTAGCTTAAGCGTTACAATTAATGCTAATCAAATACCATTGCACATACAGAATCAGTTGATTGCATGTGTTTTACATGTTGGATTAACATAACTTGTTTGATTATTATCCCAACTTTTATATACAGAATGATTATAAGCAATAAACACAATAAAATCAAAACTAACAAAACTGCAAGTGGATATAACATCATTCAAAGCTTCAGTTGCTGTTGGTGACCATTCAATATCATAGACATACACAGCCATTGCTGACATAGAAGAATACTGTCTTAGCTTGTTCGTTAGAGCATACTGAGAAATGTCAGACTCGCCCAGGGGAATTCCCTTCACACATGAGCCCCATCCTAGATTAGGGATGCAAGCTTCAATGTCTACCTATTGTCCTTTATTTCTCTGCCAGGCCTGATGTTGATCTGTGGCATGATGGATCACAGATCCGTCTCGGTGTAAAGCCAGAGATGTGACAGGCTAGACTCATTCAGTAGTAGCATCTCCTATAGTCAATACATAGGCAACAGCTAAGTCTGCGTTTGCATTATGTGTAAAGTTTACCAAGAGCTGCCAGGCTTGCAGGTGTTATTTTGTATCAGTGACATTATTCAGGACAACTTTTATGAGTTTTAGCAGGTGAGATTCTGCTGTCACCTTCTCTTAAGATTCCAGCTACTGCAGCTCGCACCTTGGTTGGGTTTGAAGGCAGCTCAGACCTGAGGAAATATTTGCTTGGGCTACCCCAAAACGTTTAGTAATAACGTGCAATCACTGTGTTTTGGACATTCCCATAAAGGAAAAGTGTTTGTGGTCAACCACTGTCCTAGTTGCAACTTAAGTAAAGATAACTGTAAGAGAAAGTGAAGATTTTGCAGTGAGGTAGTGATTGTCTAGCTTATTGACTGGGGCTTCAGCATCTATACTGTTTGAGCGCTCCAAACAGCCTAGCCTGTACGGTCTTTATGTGTTTGTATGTTCTACTGAGGCAGGGTACAGCTGTGGAGCCAGGCTAGCTATCCTTCATAAGTGGTAGACAAGAAGGGCAGCATGCGGAGTTCAGTCTGGATATATTGGTTAGCAGCGTTAACTCTGTGTTAACTAGTATGCAACAAGTGTAACTGAGGCACTCACAATGTGATAAAATATTCATTATTAAAAGCTTCCTTTAATTGGATCAAAACTTTATACACCAAACGTACTAGTGTTAACTAGATGGGGCAAGGCCCCAAAACAGTCAGTTCAGATACCTGCTGCAAGGCTGGGGGCAGTCACCGTGCTGTGTACTGCATCCCTCTGTTGACACTGGAGTGGAGGGGCTTGAGGCAGCCTGGTTGATTTAGATTCAGGATATGGTAACAGACACCAGACCAACAGCTTTAGGGTTAAACAGTTGTCTCAAAATAACAGTACAGTAACAAGTATCAATCAGTAGTACACTTACCTGGGTCAAAATGACAGTAAATCCAGTAATTCACTAATAGTGGGCTAAACTTAATTCAGTAAATCCAGCTTAATCCAAAACTTAATATTGGTGTCTGAGAAGACTTGCATGAGCATGGTTATCAGGCAGGCCAGCAGGAAACAGGGCAGGTCTTCTTCAGATGAGTGACTTGACCAGCCAATGGGCTTGAGGAATTAAAAATTTTCTGGTTGGACTGTCCCACTTTTATTTTGAGTCATGGAAGTGCTATGTGGACTTGCTGACCAGGCATTGCATCCCATCCTACCTCTACTCTCTTCTGTGCTGCTTCTTTCCTTTGAGTGCTTGGAAGTACTATATAATACAATACTAACTCCACATTTCCATCCCTTCCTTATGTGACTCAGTGGGGGAAAGCGTGGTCATCGTGTCCTGGCTGTGCAATGCCAGGACTGATGTCTATGCCACACACCCCTCTAGGGGTGTTAGGTGCAGAGAAGAGTTTCGTCATGGAGTCTCTTTATCTATAGTTTCTTTTTGAAATGGAAATACTGTTTTCATGAATTGTGAAATCTCAAATGACTGAAACAGCAGAGTCGTGACTCTGGAAGGGGAGTTTGTAGGGCTAAAACTGGATGTTGCCCCAGAAAATCAATCTCTCTCCTGGTTGTGCTACAGAGATCTGGTGGGAAGATAGGAAAGTGATGCAACTAAGTACATTACAGATGTTGTTAGTCTTGTATATTTTGTGATGTTTTGTTCAGAGCTCCAGCTTGCTCCTGGGCAATCCACTGACTCACAGAAGGTCAGATCCAAAGCAGCAAGGGTTAAACGGAAGGGTTGCCCAATTGTGCCCTGAGGGCGAGTGGGCAGGAGTCTTTGGCAATAAAGAAAAGTAGATGAGCTGGATGGGCAGTCAGGCTCAAGTGCTTCTGAATCAACTGGACCCTCTGCTGTGGCAGCTCAGGGATCCCAGCACCTGTGATGGACATGGGCTTGGGGATGCATCATGGTGCAGTTCCCCTTCCAGGCATGGTACCGCAGTCTCCTTTGGGGACAAGTGCCTGGAGTGAGCTAGGAAAAGCTGTTAGCTGCTGATGCCCCTGCCCTGGGTGGCCTTTCCAGTGGCTCTCTGGTATCTCCCTTTTGTTCCCAGGAGAAGCAGCCACCTACCAGTCTCTGCCTCAGTCCAGGGCTCACAGCAACCCTGATTCTCTGCCGCTGCTGCCCCAAACACCGCTTGCAAGTGAAGAGCCCCTTTCTCTTAACACATGTAAACCTGAAAAAGCTTTATAAGAATCAATGTAAACAGCAGAAGGAAGGAAGGAGAGCAGGCAGGTCGGAAGCCCACAGCGGGGACCTTGACTCCCCTCACCACAAACTCAAGGACAGGTATAAATTCTCCTCACTTTACTCATGAGGAAGTGAAGCTGGCTCACTCTTGCTCTCTCACACTTTCTTTCTCTTTGGTGAACGCTCAGACACTTGAGTCTTTAGTCACTTGTCCTTTGCTGTAAGTTTCTTTAGATTGGAATTGGATAACCTCCAGGTTCTGGGAGACCCCTTTGTCAGAGGAATTCCTGAGGGTATCGCCCTTATTTGATGGAATCAAGAGTTCCTAAATTGACAAAGAACGGACTAAAGATACGCTGCTTTGTTTGTAGTATAATTCCTGATATACCAGCAATGATTTTTAAGGAGCCCAGTAGCAAACTGCGTATCCTTGCACATTCATGTTCCTGTATTTTATTTTCTGCCAACTAAGACTCTGAATTTGACTGTCATGATTTGTGTGTCTCACTGGGAATTCAAACCTTAAGCCTGTGTGCTTGCTACCCAGGACCCTGGAAATCCCAAACATACAGGCACCTGTGAGGAGATGATCCAGAACAAGTAGGGCCCTGGGCTTGCCCAGCAACAGTGAGATGACACTACTAGGTGGTCACCGCAGAAAGCATTGAGGAGAGTGATGTATAAATTGCTCCATGGGAGCCCCTATTGGAGTGCTCCTGAGGAATGGCTGGCCTGCACCTTGGTTGTCACAACAACCCCATGCAATGGTATAGGCTTGGGGGAGAGTGGCCGGAAAGCTGCCTGGCGGAAAAAGACCTGGGGGTGCTGGTTGACAGTTGGCTGAATATGAGCCAGCAGTGTGCCCAGGTGGCCAAGAAAGCCAATGGCATCCTGGCCTGTATCAGAAACAGGATGGCCAGCAGGAGCAGGGAAGTGATCGTCCCCCTGTACTCGGTACTGGTGAGGCTGCACCTTGAGTAGTGTTCAGTTTTGGGCCACTCACTACAGGAAAGACCTTGAGGTGCTGGAGCGTGTCCAGAGAAGAGCAACGAAGCTGGTGAAGGGCCTGGAGCACAAGTCTTATGAGGAGCGGCTGAGGGAACTGGGGTTGTTCAGCCTGGAGAAAAGGAGGCTGAGGGGAGACCTTAGCTCTCACTACAACAAAGGAGGTTGTAGCGAGGTGGGTATCAGTCTCTTCTCCCAAGTAACAAGTGATAAGACGAGAGGAAATGGCCTCAAGTTGTGCCAGGGGAGGTTTAGATTGGATATTAGGAAAAATGTCTTTACTGAAAGGGTTGTCAGGCATTGGAACAGGCTGCCCAGGGAAGTGGTTGAGTCACCATCCCTGGAGGTATTAAAAAAGCAAGTAGATAAGGCACTTCAGGACATGATTTAGTGGGTACAGTTGATGGTTGGACTCGATCTTAAAGGTCTTTTCCAACCTAAATGATTCTATGATCCCCCCTTTCTTAGGATGCCAGGTGAGGATACTTTCCTGGGAACTGAGTGATACCTATTGGGTAGATTATAAGTGTTATGGGTTTGTGTGGCGCGGGTTTGTTTTTTTTTTTTTTTTTTTTTTTTTTTTTTTTGTGGGGGGGGGGTGTGGGGGGG